>JASGCC010000658.1:0-64788 GCA_030067915.1 Hydractinia echinata
GAATTTCATAATTTCTAACATTTTACCCACAAGCAATAATTTACGGCGTTTTAATATTCAAAGTTAACTTGTCAGCGGATGGTCTTAGGACTTCGTATTTAGATAATTGGTTAGAGCAAAAACATTTCTCTCTAACGTCAGAAAAGCTACTTTTTGGTTTCCTGTACTTTCTTGGCACGGAATTTTATATCTTAAAAAGCTGGCAATGGCCGAGCGGTCTAAGGCGCTGGTTTTAGGCACCAGTCACTTCGGTGGCGCTAGTTCGAATCTCGCTCCTGTCAACTTTCATCATGTCTGAAATTGACGTCGACACATGTTCTTATTTCGCTTAACTATTTCGCCGAGAGAAATACGGGAATTTAAAAAAAAGTATTTTACAAGTTTCGCTTGCATGAATGACGAGCGCTGAAACTGCTTTACTGTGCAGGTATTCCACCCAAAAACAGGCAAACCCTCTAGATTGCTCAAAAGTCACCCGAAAAATACACTTGCAGTGGAATTGCAGAGCTGGTTGGGCATCAACGTATCATTTTGTGTCACTTACTTATTTAAATTTTTCATAAATTTCGGTTATTCATGTTTGTCATCTAGTGCTTAAATACGGGAAATACGATATTATCTGCACGCTCGTCCACATTATGTATTTGAAAAGGCGGGCAGGATGGCGAGCGTCTAAGGCGCTGGTTTAAGGCACCAGTCCTTCGGTGGCGCGAGTTCGAATCTCGCTCCTGTCATCTTATCTTGCATGTCTGGAAATGTCGTCGGACAGAAGATCTCGTTTACGCTTAAATACTTTGCGCCAGAAACCGGAATTTTCAAAATATAATTAACAAGTCTTCCTCGCATTGGGGAAAGTAGCGCTTGTTCCACTTGATTTTGCTTAAACATCCGTCTATTTTTAGAGACACCGATCTGAAGTGTTTAAGCGTCATGAGATTTCGATTTACAGCTTGTTGAGAACGTAGTCCGGATGAAACGTCCTTACAGTCATCTTCAACATATTTCTGGAATTTCATAATTTCTAACATTTTACCACAAGCAATAATTTACGGCGTTTTAATATTCAAAGTTCACTTGTCAGCGGATGGTCTTAGGACTTGGATCTTAGATAATTGGTTAGAGCAAAAACATTTCTGCTAACGTCAGAAAAGCTACTTTTTGGTTTCCCTGTACTTTCTTGGCACGGCATTTTATATCTTAAAAAGCAGCGATGGCTGACCGTCTAAGGCGCTGGTTTTAGGCACAGTCACTTCGGTGGCGCGAGTTCGAATCTCGCTCCTGTCAACTTATCATACATGTCTGGAAATGACGTCGGACAAACGTTCTTATTTCCGCTTAACTATTTCGCCGAGAGAAATACGGGAATTTAAAAAAAAGTATTTTACAAGTTTCGCTTGCATGAATGACGGGAGCGCTGAAACTGCTTGACTGTGCAGGTATTCCACCCAAAAACAGGCAAAACCCTCTAGATTGCTCAAAAGTCACCCGAAAAATACACTTGCAGTGGAATGTGCAGAGCTGGTTGGGCATCAACGTATCATTTGTGTCACTTACTTATTTAAATTTTTCATAAATTTCGGTCATTCATGTTTGTCATCTAGTGCTTAAATACGCGGAAATACGATATTATCTGCACGCTCGTCCACATTATGTATTTGAAAAAGGCGGGCAGGATGGCGACGTCTAAGGCGCTGGTTTAAGGCACCAGTCACTTGGTGGCGCGAGTTCGAATCTCGCTCCTGTCATCTTATCTTGCATGTGGAAATGTCGTCGGACAGAAGATCTCGTTTACGCTTAAATACTTTGCCGCCAGAAACCGCGAATTTTCAAAATATAATTAACAAGTCTTCCTCGCATTGGGGAAAAGTAGCGCTTGTTCCACTTGATTTTGCTTAAACTTCCGTCTATTTTTAGAGACACCGATCTGAAGTGTTTAAGCGTCATGAGATTTCGATTTACACTTGTTGAGAACGTAGTCCGGATGAAACGTCCTTACAGTCATGTTCAACATATTTCTGATAATTTCATAATTTCTAACATTTTACCCACAAGCAATAATTTACGGCGTTTTAATATTCAAAGTTCACTTGTCAGCGGATGTCTTAGGACTTCGATTTTAGATAATTGGTTAGAGCAAAAACATTTCTGCTAACGTCAGAAAAGCTACTTTTGGTTTCCCTGTACTTTCTTGGCACGGCATTTATATCTTAAAAAGCAGGCAGGATGGCCGAGCGGTCTAAGGCGCTGGTTTTAGGCACCAGTCACTTCGGTGGCGCGAGTTCGAATCTCGCTCCTGTCAACTTATCATACATGTCTGAAATGACGTCGGACAAACGTTCTTATTTCCGCTTAACTATTTCGCCGAGAGAAATACGGGAATTTAAAAAAAGTATTTTACAAGTTTCGCTTGCATGAATGACGGGAGCGCTGAAACTGCTTTGACTGTGCAGGTATTCCACCCAAAAACAGGCAAACCCTCTAGATTGCTCAAAAGTCACCCGAAAAATACACTTGCAGTGGAATGTGCAGAGCTGGTTGGGCATCAACGTATCATTTGTGTCACTTACTTATTTAATTTTTCATAAATTTCGGTTTCATGTTTGTCATCTAGTGCTTAAATACGGGAAATACGATATTATCTGCACGCTCGTCCACATTATGTATTTGAAAAGGCGGGCAGGATGGCGAGCGGTCTAAGGCGCGGTTTAAGGCACCAGTCACTTCGGTGGCGCGAGTTCGAATCTCGCTCCTGTCATTTATCTTGCATGTCTGGAAATGTCGTCGGACAGAAGATCTCGTTTACGCTTAAATACTTTCGCCAGAAACCGCGAATTTTTCAAAATATAATTAACAAGTCTTCCTCGCATTGGGGAAAAGTAGCGCTTGTTCCACTTGATTTTGCTTAAACTTCCGTCTATTTTTAGAGACACCGATCTGAAGTGTTTAAGCGTCATGAGATTTCGATTTACAGCTTGTTGAGAACGTAGTCCGGATGAAACGTCCTTACAGTCATCAACATATTTCTGGAATTTCATAATTTCTAACATTTTACCACAAGCAATAATTTACGGCGTTTTAATATTCAAAGTTCACTTGTCAGCGGATGGTCTTAGGACTTCGGATCTTAGGATAATTGTTAGAGCAAAAACATTTCGCTAACGTCAGAAAAGCTACTTTTTGGTTTCCCTGTACTTTCTTGGCACGGCATTTTATATCTTAAAAAGCAGCAGGATGGCGAGCGGTCTAAGGCGCTGGTTTTAGGCACCAGTCACTTCGGTGGCGCGAGTTCGAATCTCGCTCCTGTCAACTTATCATACATGTCTGAAATGACGTCGGACAAACGTTCTTATTTCCGCTTAACTATTTCGCCGAGAGAAATATGGAATTTTAAAAAAAAAGTATTTTACAAGTTTCGCTTGCATGAATGACGGGGCGCTGAAACTGCTTGACTGTGCAGGTATTCCACCCAAAAACAGGCAAAACCCTCTAGATTGCTCAAAAGTCACCCGAAAAATACACTTGCAGTGGAATGTGCAGAGCTGGTTGGGCATCAACGTATCATTTTGTGTCACTTACTTATTTAAATTTTTCATAAATTTCGGTCATTCATGTTTGTCATCTAGTGCTTAAATACGCGGAAATACGATATTATCTGCACGCTCGTCCACATTATGTATTTGAAAAGCGGGCAGGATGTGCGACGGTCTAAGGCGCTGGTTTAAGGCACCAGTCACTTTGGCGCAGTTCGAATCTCGCTCCTGTCATCTTATCTTGCGTGTGTGGAAATGTCGTCGGACAGAAGATCTCGTTTACGCTTAAATACTTTGCCGCCAGAAACCGCGAATTTTTCAAAATATAATTAACAAGTCTTCCTCGCATTGGGAAAAGTAGCGCTTGTTCCACTTGATTTTGCTTAAACTTCCGTCTATTTTTAGAGACACCGATCTGAAGTGTTTAAGCGTCATGAGATTTCGATTTACAGCTTGTTGAGAACGATAGTCCGGATGAAACGTCCTTACAGTCATGTTCAACATATTCTGGATAATTTCATAATTTCTAACATTTTACCCACAAGCAATAATTTACGGCGTTTTAATATTCAAGGTTCACTTGTAAAAACATTTCGCTAACGTCAGATAAGTACTTTTTGGTTTCCCTGTACTTTCTTGGCACGCATTTTATATCTTAAAAAGCAGGCAGGATGGCCGAGCGGTCTAAGGCGCTGGTTTTAGGCACCAGTCACTTCGGTGGCGCAGTTCGAATCTCGCTCCTGTCAACTTATCATACATGTCTGGAAATGACGTCGGACAAACGTTCTTATTTCCGCTTAACTATTTCGCCGAGAGAAATATGCGAATTTAAAAAAAATATTTTACAAGTTTCGCTTGCATGAATGACGGGGCGCTGAAACTGCTTGACTGTGCAGGTATTCCGCCCACAAACAGGCAAAACCCTCTAGATTGCTCAAAAGTCACCCGAAAAATACACTTGCAGTGGAATGTGCAGAGCTGGTTGGGCATCAACGTATCATTTGCGTCACTTACTTATTTAAATTTTGATAATTTCGGTCATTCATGTTTGTCATCTAGTGCTTAAATACGCGGAAATACGATATTATCTGCACGCTCGTCCACATTATGTATTTGAAAAGGCGGGCAGGATGGCCGAGCGTCTAAGGCGCTGGTTTAAGGCACCAGTCACTTCGGTGGCGGAGTTCGAATCTCGCTCCTGTCATCTTATCTTGCATGTGTGGAAATGTCGTCGACAGAAGATCTCGTTTACGCTTAAATACTTTGCCGCCAGAAACACGAATTTTCAAAATATAATTAACAAGTCTTCCTCGCATTGGGAAAAGTAGCGCTTGTTCCACTTAATTTTGCTTAAACTTCCGTCTATTTTTAGAGACACCGATCTGAAGTGTTTAAGCGTCATGAGTTTCGATTTACAGCTTGTTGAGAACGATAGTCCGGATGAAACGTCCTTACAGTCATGTTCAACATATTTCTGGATATTTTCATAATTTCTAACATTTTACCCACAAGCAATAATTTACGGCGTTTTAATATTCAAGGTTCACTTGTAAAAACATTTCCGCTAACGTCAGATAAGTTACTTTTTGGTTTCCCTGTACTTTCTTGGCACGCATTTTATATCTTAAAAAGCAGGCAGGATGGCCGAGCGGTCTAAGGCGCTGGTTTAGGCACCAGTCACTTCGTGGCGCAAGTTCGAATCTCGCTCCTGTCAACTTATCATACATGTGAAATGACGTCGGACAAATGTTCTTATTTCCGCTTAACTATTTCGCCGAGAGAAATATGCGAATTTAAAAAAAAACTATTTTACAAATTTCGCTTGCATGAATGACGGGGGCACTGAAACTGCTTTACTGTGCTGGTATTCCGCCCACAAACAGGCAAAACCCTCTAGATTGCTAAAAGTCACCCGAAAAATACACTTGCAGTGGAATGTGCAGAGCTGGTTGGGCATCAACGTATCATTTGCGTCACTTACTATTTGAATTTTTGATAATTTCGGTCATTCATGTTTGTCATCTAGTGCTTAAATACGCGGAAATACGATATTATCGGCACGCTCGTCCACATTATGTATTTGAAAAAGCGGGCAGGATGGCGAACGGTCTAAGGCGCTGGTTTAGGCACCAGTCACTTCGTTGGCGCGAGTTCTAATATCGTCCTGTCTTTTATGTTGCATATCTGGAAATGTCGTCGGACAGAAGATCTCGTTTACGCATAAATACTTTGCCGCCAGAAGCCGCGAATTTTTTTAAAAATAATTAACAAGTCTTCCTCGCATTGGGAAAAAGTAGCGCTTGTTCCACTTAATTTTGCTTAAACTTCCGTGGAATGTGCAGAGCTGGTTAGGCATCAACGTATCATTATGCGTCACTTACTTATTTCAATTTTGATAAGTTTCGGTCATTCATGTTTGTCATCTAGTGCTTAAATCCGGAAATACGATATTATCTGCACGCTCGTCTACATTATGTATTTAAAAGGCGGACAGGATGGCCGAGCGGTCTAACGCGCTGGATTAAGGCACCAGTTACTTCGGTGGCGCAAGTTCGAATCTCGCTCCTGTCAACTTATCATACATTTCTGAAAACGACGTCGGACAAATGTTCTTATTTCCGCTTAACTATTTCGCCGAGAGAAATATGCGGATTTAAAAAAAAACTATTTTACAAATTTCGCTTGCATGAATGACGGGGGCACTCAAACTGCTTTACTGTGCAGGTATTCGCCGACAAACAGGCAAAACCCTCTAGATTGCTCAAAGTCACCCAAAATACACTTGCAGTGGAATGTGCAGAGCTGGTTGGGCATCAAAGTATCATTATGCGTCACTTACTTATTTGAATTTTTGATAAGTTTCGGTCATTCATATTTGTCATCTAGTGCTTCAATACGCGGAAATACGATATATCTTCACGCTCGTCCACATTATGTATTTGAAAAAGCGGGCAGGATGGCCGAACGGTCTAAGGCGCTGGTTTAGGCACCAGTCACTTCGTTGGCGCGAGTTCGAATCTCGCTCCTGTCAACTTATCATACATGTCTTAAAAAACGTCGGACAAATGTTCTTATTTCCGCTTAACTCTTTCGCAGAGAGAAATATGCGAATTTAAAAAAAACATTTTACAAGTTTCGCTTGCATGAATGACGGGGCGCTGAAACTGCTTACTGTGCAGGTATCCGCCCACAAACAGCCAAAACCTCTAGATTGCTCAAAAGTCACCCAAAAATTACATTTGCAGTGGAATGTGCAGAGCTGGTTGGCATCAACGTATCATTTCGTCACTTACTTATTTAAATTTTTCATAAATTTCGGTCATTCATGTTTGTCATCTAGTGCTTAAATACGGAAATACGAATTATCTGCACGCTCGTCCACATTATGTATTTGAAAGGCGGGCAGGATGGCCGAGCGGTCTAAGGCGCTGGTTTAAGGCACCAGTCACTTCGGTGGCGCGAGTTCGAATCTCGCTCCTGTCATCTTATCTTGCATGTCTGGAAATGTCGTCGGACAGAAGATCTCGTTTACGCTTAAATACTTTGCCGCCAGAAACCGCGAATTTTTCAAAATATAATTAACAAGTTTCCTCGCATTGGGGAAAAGTAGCGCTTGTTCCACTTGATTTTGCTTAAACTTCCGTCTATTTTTAGAGACACCGATCTGAAGTGTTTAAGCGTCATGAGATTTCGATTTACAGCTTGTTAGAACGATAGTCCGGATGAAACGTCCTTACAGTCATGTTCAACATATTTCTGGATAATTTCATAATTTCTAACATTTTACCCACAAGCAATAATTTACGGCGTTTTAATATTCAAAGTTCACTTGTCAGCGGATGTTTAGGACTTCGGATCTTGGATAATTGGTTAGAGCAAAAACATTTCTGCTAACGTCAGAATAAGCTACTTTTTGGTTTCCCTGTACTTTCTTGGCACGGCATTTATATCTTAAAAAGCAGCAGGATGGCCGAGCGGTCTAAGGCGCTGGTTTTAGGCACCAGTCACTTCGGTGGCGAGTTCGAATCTCGCTCCTGTCAACTTATCATACATGTCTGGAAATGACGTCGGACAAACGTTCTTATTTCCGCTTAACTATTTCGCCGAGAGAAATATGCGAATTTAAAAAAAAATATTTTACAAGTTTCGCTTGCATGAATGACGGGGCGCTGAAACTGCTTGACTGTGCAGGTATTCCGCCACAAACAGGCAAAACCCTCTAGATTGCTCAAAAGTCACCCGAAAAATACACTTGCAGTGGAATGTGCAGAGCTGGTTGGGCATCAACGTATCATTTTGCGTCACTTACTTATTTAAATTTTTAAATTTCGGTCATTCATGTTTGTCATCTAGTGCTTAAATACGCGGAAATACGATATTATCTGCACGCTCGTCCACATTATGTATTTGAAAAGGCGGGCAGGATGGCCGAGCGGTCTAAGGCGCTGGTTTAAGGCACCAGTCACTTCGGTGGCGCGAGTTCGAATCTCGCTCCTGTCATCTTATCTTGCATGTCTGGAAATGTCGTCGGACAGAAGATCTCGTTTACGCTTAAATACTTTGCCGCCAGAAACCGCGAATTTTTCAAAATATAATTAACAAGTCTTCCTCGCATTGGGGAAAAGTAGCGCTTGTTCCACTTGATTTTGCTTAAACTTCCGTCTATTTTTAGAGACACCGATCTGAAGTGTTTAAGCGTCATGAGATTTCGATTTACAGCTTGTTGAGAACGATAGTCCGGATGAAACGTCCTTACAGTCATGTTCAACAT
The DNA here is from genome assembly GCA_030067915.1 of Hydractinia echinata. Taxonomy (NCBI): domain Eukaryota; kingdom Metazoa; phylum Cnidaria; class Hydrozoa; order Anthoathecata; family Hydractiniidae; genus Hydractinia; species Hydractinia echinata. The sequence goes on from JASGCC010000658.1 coordinate 8,302, forward strand.
ATTTCTGGATAATTTCATAATTTCTAACATTTTACCACAAGCAATAATTTACGGCGTTTTAATATTCAAAGTTCACTTGTCAGCGGATGGTTAGGACTTCGGATCTTAGGATAATTGGTTAGAGCAAAAACATTTCTGCTAACGTGAATAAGCTACTTTTTGGTTTCCCTGTACTTTTGGCACGGCATTTTATATCTTAAAAAGCAGGCAGGATGGCCGAGCGGTCTAAGGCGCTGGTTTTAGGCACCAGTCACTTCGGTGGCGCGAGTTCGAATCTCGCTCCTGTCAACTTATCATACATGTCTGAAATGACGTCGGACAAACGTTCTTATTTCCGCTTAACTATTTCGCCGAGAGAAATATGCGAATTTAAAAAAAAACTATTTTACAAGTTTCGCTTGCATGAATGACGGGGCGCTGAAACTGCTTGACTGTGCAGGTATTCCGCCACAAACAGGCAAAACCCTCTAGATTGCTCAAAAGTCACCCGAAAAATACACTTGCAGTGGAATGTGCAGAGCTGGTTGGGCATCAACGTATCATTTTGCGTCACTTACTTATTTAAATTTTTCATAATTTCGGTCATTCATGTTTGTCATCTAGTGCTTAAATACGCGGAAATACGATATTATCTGCACGCTCGTCCACATTATGTATTTGAAAGGCGGGCAGGATGGCCGAGCGGTCTAAGGCGCTGGTTTAAGGCACCAGTCACTTCGGTGGCGCGAGTTCGAATCTCGCTCCTGTCATCTTATCTTGCATGTCTGGAAATTCGTCGGACAGAAGATCTCGTTTACGCTTAAATACTTTGCCGCCAAAACACGCGAATTTTTCAAAATATAATTAACAAGTCTTCCTCGCATTGGGGAAAAGTAGCGCTTGTTCCACTTGATTTTGCTTAAACTTCCGTCTATTTTTAGAGACACCGATCTGAAGTGTTTAAGCGTCATGAGATTTCGATTTACAGCTTGTTGAGAACGATAGTCCGGATGAAACGTCCTTACAGTCATGTTCAACATATTTCTGGATAATTTCATAATTTCTAACATTTTACCCACAAGCAATAATTTACGGCGTTTTAATATTCAAAGTTCACTTGTCAGCGGATGGTTAGACTTCGGATCTTAGGATAATTGGTTAGAGCAAAAACATTTCTGCTAACGTGAATAAGCTACTTTTTGGTTTCCCTGTACTTTCTTGGCACGGTTTTATATCTTAAAAAGCAGGCAGGATGGCCGAGCGGTCTAAGGCGCTGGTTTTAGGCACCAGTCACTTCGGTGGCGCGAGTTCGAATCTCGCTCCTGTCAACTTATCATACATGTCTGAAATGACGTCGGACAAACGTTCTTATTTCCGCTTAACTTTCGCCGAGAGAAATATGCGAATTTAAAAAAAAGTATTTTACAAGTTTCGCTTGCATGAATGACGGGGCGCTGAAACTGCTTGACTGTGCAGGTATTCCGCCCACAAACAGGCAAAACCCTCTAGATTGCTCAAAAGTCACCCGAAAAATACACTTGCAGTGGAATGTGCAGAGCTGGTTGGGCATCAACGTATCATTTTGCGTCACTTACTTATTTAAATTTTTCATAATTTCGGTCATTCATGTTTGTCATCTAGTGCTTAAATACGCGGAAATACGATATTATCTGCACGCTCGTCCACATTATGTATTTGAAAAGGCGGGCAGGATGGCCGAGGTCTAAGGCGCTGGTTTAAGGCACCAGTCACTTCGGTGGCGCGAGTTCGAATCTCGCTCCTGTCATCTTATCTTGCATGTCTGGAAATGTCGTCGGACAGAAGATCTCGTTTACGCTTAAATACTTTGCCGCCAGAAACCGCGAATTTTTCAAAATATAATTAACAAGTCTTCCTCGCATTGGGGAAAAGTAGCGCTTGTTCCACTTGATTTTGCTTAAACTTCCGTCTATTTTTAGAGACACCGATCTGAAGTGTTTAAGCGTCATGAGATTTCGATTTACAGCTTGTTGAGAACGATAGTCCGGATGAAACGTCCTTACAGTCATGTTCAACATATTTCTGGATAATTTCATAATTTCTAACATTTTACAAGCAATAATTTACGGCGTTTTAATATTCAAAGTTCACTTGTCAGCGGATGGTTTAGGACTTCGGATCTTAGGATAATTGGTTAGAGCAAAAACATTTCTGCTAACGTGAATAAGCTACTTTTTGGTTTCCCTGTACTTTTCTTGGCACGGCATTTTATATCTTAAAAAGCAGGCAGGATGGCCGAGCGGTCTAAGGCGCTGGTTTTAGGCACCAGTCACTTCGGTGGCGCGAGTTCGAATCTCGCTCCTGTCAACTTATCATACATGTCTGAAATAACGTCGGACAAACGTTCTTATTTCCGCTTAACTCTTTCGCGAGAGAAATATGCGAATTTAAAAAAAAGTATTTTACAAGTTTCGCTTGCATGAATGACGGGCGCTGAAACTGCTTGACTGTGCAGGTATTCCGCACAAAACAGGAAAACCCTCTAGATTGCTCAAAAGTCACCCGAAAAATACACTTGCAGTGGAATGTGCAGAGCTGGTTGGGCATCAACGTATCATTTTCGTCACTTACTTATTTAAATTTTTCATAATTTCGGTCATTCATGTTTGTCATCTAGTGCTTAAATACGGAAATACGATATTATCTGCACGCTCGTCCACATTATGTATTTGAAAAGCGGGCAGGATGGCCGACGGTCTAAGGCGCTGGTTTAAGGCACCAGTCACTTCGGTGGCGCGAGTTCGAATCTCGCTCCTGTCATCTTATCTTGCATGTCTGGAAATGTCGTCGGACAGAAGATCTCGTTTACGCTTAAATACTTTGCCGCCAGAAACCGCGAATTTTTCAAAATATAATTAACAAGTCTTCCTCGCATTGGGGAAAAGTAGCGCTTGTTCCACTTGATTTTGCTTAAACTTCCGTCTATTTTTAGAGACACCGATCTGAAGTGTTTAAGCGTCATGAGATTTCGATTTACAGCTTGTTGAGAACGATAGTCCGGATGAAACGTCCTTACAGTCATGTTCAACATATTTCTGGATAATTTCATAATTTCTAACATTTTACCACAAGCAATAATTTACGGCGTTTTAATATTCAAAGTTCACTTGTCAGCGGATGGCTTAGGACTTCGGATCTTAGGATAATTGGTTAGAGCAAAAACATTTCTGCTAACGTGAATAAGCTACTTTTTGGTTTCCCTGTACTTTCTTGGCACGGCTTTTATATTAAAAAGCAGGCAGGATGGCCGAGCGGTCTAAGGCGCTGGTTTTAGGCACCAGTCACTTCGGTGCCGAGTTCGAATCTCGCTCCTGTCAACTTATCATACATGTCTGAAATAACGTCGGACAAACGTTCTTATTTCCGCTTAACTTCGCCGAGAGAAATGCGAATTTAAAAAAAACTATTTTACAAGTTTCGCTTGCATGAATGACGGGAGCGCTGAAACTCTTTACTGTGCAGGTATTCCGCACCCAAAACAGGAAAACCCTCTAGATTGCTCAAAAGTCACCCGAAAAATAACTTGCAGTGGAATGTGCAGAGCTGGTTGGGCATCAACGTATCATTTACGTCACTTACTTATTTAAATTTTTATAATTTCGGTCATTCATGTTTGTCACTAGTGCTTAAATACGCGGAAATACGATATTATCTGCACGCTCGTCCACATTGTGTATTTGAAGCGGGCAGGATGGCCGAGGTCTAAGGCGCTGGTTTAAGGCACCAGTCACTTCGGTGGCGCGAGTTCGAATCTCGCTCCTGTCATCTTATCTTGCATGTCTGGAAATGTCGTCGGACAGAAGATCTCGTTTACGCTTAAATACTTTGCCGCAGAAACACGCGAATTTTTCAAAATATAATTAACAAGTCTTCCTCGCATTGGGGAAAATAGCGCTTGTTCCACTTGATTTTGCTTAAACTTCCGTCTATTTTTAGAGACACCGATCTGAAGTGTTTAAGCGTCATGAGATTTCGATTTACAGCTTGTTCAGAACGATAGTCCGGATGAAACGTCCTTACAGTCATGTTCAACATATTTCTGGATAATTTCATAATTTCTAACATTTTACCACAAGCAATAATTTACGGCGTTTTAATATTCAAAGTTCACTTGTCAGCGGATGGTCTTAGGACTTCGGATCTTAGGATAATTGGTTAGAGCAAAAACATTTCTGCTGACGTGAATAAACTACTTTTTGGTTTCCCTGTACTTTCTTGGCACGGCTTTTATATTTAAAAAGCAGGTAGGATGGCCGAGCGGTCTAAGGCGCTGTTTTAGGCACCAGTCACTTCGGTTGCCGAGTTCGAATCTCGCTCCTGTCAACTTATCATATATGTCTGAAATTAACGTCGGAGAAATGTTTTTATTTCCGCTTAACTCTTTCGCAGAGAGAAATATGCGAATTTAAAAAAAATAATTTACAAGTTTCGCTTGCATGAATGACGGGGGCGCTGAAGCTGCTTGACTGTGCAGGTATTCCGCCCAAACAGGCAAAACCTCTAGATTGCTCAAAAGTCACCCGAAAATTACACTTGCAGTGGAATGTGCAGAGCTCGTTAGGCATCAACGTATATTATACGTCACTTACTTATTTAAATTTTTGATAAGTTTCGGTCATTCATGTTTGTCAACTAGGCTTAAATACGTGGAAATACGATATTATCTGCACGCTCGTCCACATTGTGTATTCCAGATTCCGGGCAGGATGGCCGAGCGGTCTAAGGCGCTGTTTATAGGCACCAGTCACTTCGGTGGCGCGAGATCGAATCTCGCTTCTGTCAACTTATCATACATGTCTGGAAATGACGTCGGACAAACGTTCTTATTTCCGCTTAACTATTTCGCCGAGAGAAATATGCGAATTTAAAAAAAAAGTATTTTACAAGTTTCGCTTGCATGAATGACGGGGGCGCTGAAGCAGTTTGACTGTGCAGGTATTCCGCCCACAAACAGGCAAAACCCTCTAGATTGCTCAAAAGTCACCCGAAAATTACACTTGCAGTGGAATGTGCAGAGCTCGTTAGGCATCAACGTATCATTATACGTCACTTACTTATTTAAATTTTTGATAAGTTTCGGTCATTCATGTTTGTCAACTAGTGCTTAAATACGTGGAAATACGATATTATCTGCACGCTCGTCCACATTGTGTATTTCAGAATGGGGGCAGGATGGCCGAACGGTCTAAGGCGTTGGTTTAAGGCACCAGTCACTTCGGTGGCGCGAGTTCGAATCTCGATCCTGTCATCTTATCTTGCATGTCTGTAAATGTCGTCGGACAGAAGATCTTGTTTACGCTTAAATACTTTGCCGCCAGAAACACGCGAATTTTTCAAAATGTAATTAACAAGTCTTCCTCGCATTGGGGAAAATTAGCGCTTGTTCCACTTGATTTTGCTTAAACTTCCGTCTATTTTTACAGACACCGATCTGAAGTGTTTAAGCGTCATGAGATTTCGATTTACAGCTTGTTCAGAACGATAGTTCGGATGAAACGTCCTTACAGTCATGTTCAACATAATTCTGGATAATTTCATAATTTCTAACATTTTATGCACAAACAATAATTTACGGCGTTTTAATATTCAAAGTTCACTTGTCAGCGGATGGTCTTAGGACTTAGGATCTTAGGATAATTGGTTAGAGCAAAAACATTTCTGCTGACGTGAATAAACTACTTTTTGGTTTCCCTGTACTTTGTTGGCACGGCTTTTATATGTTAAAAAGCAGGTAGGATGGCCGAGCGGTCTAAGGCGCTGGTTTTAGGCACCAGTCACTTCGGTGCCCGAGTTCGAATCTCGCTCCTGTCAACTTATCATACATGTCTGAAAATAACGTCGGACAAATGTTCTTATTTCCGCTTAACTCTTTCGCAGAGAGAAATATGCGAATTTAAAAAAAAACTATTTTAAAAGTTTCGCTTGCATGAATGACGGGGTCGCTGAAACTGCTTTACTGTGCAGGTATGCCGCCCACAAACAACCAAAGCCCTCTAGATTGCTCAAAAGTCACCCGAAAATTACACTTGCAGTGGAATGTGCAGAGCTCGTTAGGCATCAACGTATCATTATACGTCACTTACTTATTTATATTTTTGATAAGTTTCGGTCATTCATGTTTGTCAACTAGTGCTTAAATACGTGGAAATACGATATTATCTGCACGCTCGTCCACATTGTGTATTCCAGAATGCGGGCAGGATGGCCGAACGGTCTAAGGCGCTGGTTTAAGGCACCAGTCACTTCGGTGGCGCGAGTTCGAATCTTGCTCCTGTCATCTTATCTTGCATGTCTGTAAATGTCGTCGGACAGAAGATCTCGTTTACGCATAAATACTTTGCCGCCAGAAACCCGCGAATTTTTCAAAATATAATTAACAAGTCTTCCTCGCATTGGGGAAAAGTAGCGCTTGTTCACTTGATTTTGCTTAAACTTCCGTCTATTTTTAGAGACACCGATCTGAAGTGTTTAAGCGTCATGAGATTTCGATTTACAGCTTGTTCAGAACGATAGTCCGGATGAAACGTCCTTACAGTCATGTTCAACATATTTCTGGATATTTTCATAATTTCTAACATTTTACCCACAAGCAATAATTTACGGCGTTTTAATATTCAAGGTTCACTTGTAAAAACATTTCCGCTAACGTCAGGGTAAGGTACTTTTTGGTTTCCCTGTACTTTCTTGGCGACATTTTATATCTTAAAAAGCAGGCAGGATGACCGAGCGGTCTAAGGGCTGTTTATAGGCACCAGTCACTTCGGTGGCGCGAGCTCGAATCTCGCTCCTGTCAACTTATCATACATGTCTGGAAATGACGTCGGACAAACTCTCTTATTTCCGCTTAACTATTTCGCCGAGAGAAATATGCGAATTTAAAAAAAAAGTATTTTACAAGTTTCGCTTGCATGAATGACGGGGGCGCTGAAACTGCTTTACTGTGCAGGTATGCCGCCCACAAACAGCCAAAACCCTCTAGATTGCTCAAAAGTCACCCGAAAATACACTTGCAGTGGAATGTGCAGAGCTCGTTAGGCATCAACGTATCATTATACGTCACTTACTTATTTAAATTTTTGATAAGTTTCGGTCATTCATGTTTGTGAACTAGTGCTTAAATACGTGATATACGATATTATCTGCACGTTCGTCCACATTGTGTATTCCAGAATGCGGGCAGGATGGCCGAACGGTCTAAGGCGCTGGTTTAAGGCACCAGTCACTTCGGTGGCGCGAGTTTGAATCTCGCTCCTGTCATCTTATCATACATGTCTGGAAATGACGTCGGACAAACGTTCTTATTTTCGCTTAACTATTTCGCCGAGAGAAATATGCGAATTTAAAAAAAAGTATTTTACAAGTTTCGCTTGCATGAATGACGGGGGCGCTGAAGCTGCTTGACTGTGCTGGTATTCCGCCCACAAACAGGCAAAACCCTCTAGATTGCTCAAACGTCACCCGAAAAATACAGTTGCAGTGGAATGTGCAGAGCTGGTTGGGCATCAACGTATCATTATGCGTCACTAACTTATTTAAGATTTTGATAAGTTTCGGTCATTCATGTTTGTCATCTAGTGCTTAAATACGCGGAAATACGATGTTATCTGCACGCTCGTCCACATTATGTATTTGAAAAGGCGGGCAGGATGGCCGAGCGGTCTAAGGCGCTAGTTTAAGGCACCAGTCACTTTGGTGGCGGGAGTTCGAATTTCGCTCCTGTCATCTTATCTTGCGTGTGTGGAAATGTCGTCGGACAGAAGATCTCGTTTACGCTTAAATACTTTGCCGCGAGAAGCCCGCGAATTTTTCAAAATATAATTAACAAGTCTTCCTCGCATTGGGGAAAATTAGCGCTTGTTCCACTTGATTTTGCTTAAACTTCCGTCTATTTTTTGAGACACCGATCTGAAGTGTTTAAGCGTCATGAGATTTCGATTTACAGCTTGTTGAGAACGATAGTCCGGATGAAACGTCCTTACAGTCATGTTTAACATATTTCTGGATAATTTCATAATTTCTAACATTTTACCCACAAGCAATAATTTACGGCGTTTTAATATTCAAGGTTCACTTGTAAAAACATTTCCGCTAACGTCAGGATAAGGTACTTTTTTGGTTTCCCTGTACTCTGTTGGCAGGGCATTTTATATCTTAAAAAGCAGTCAGGATGGCCAAGCGGTTTAAGGCGCTGTTTTAAGGCACCAGTCACTTGGGTGGCGCGAGTTCGAATCTCGCTCCTGTCAACTTATCATACATGTCTGAAAATGACGTCGGACAAATGTTCTTATTTCCGCTAAACTATTTCGCCGAGAGAAATATGCGAATTTAAAAAAAAACTATTTTACAAATTTCGCTTGTATGAATGACGGGGGCACTGAAACTGCTTTACTGTGCAGGTATTCCGCCCACAAACAGGCAAAACCCTCTAGATTGCTCAAAAGTCACCCGAAAATACACTTGCAGTGGAATGTGCAGAGCTGGTTGGGCATCAACGTATCACTATGCGTCACTTACTTATTTAAATTTTTGATAAGTTTCGGTCATTCATGTTTGTCATCTAGTGCTTAAATATGCGAAATACGATATTATCTGCACGCTCGTCCACATTATGTATTTGAAAAGGCGGGCAGGATGGCCGAGCGGTCTAAGGCGCTGGATTAAGGCACCAGTCAGTTCGGTGGCGGGAGTTCGAATTCCGCTCTTGTCATCTTATCTTGCGTGTGTGGAATTGTCGTCGGACAAGCGTTCTTATTTCCGCTTAACTATTTCGCCGAGAGAAATATGCGAATTTTAAAAAAAAGTATTTTACAAGTTTCGCTTGCATGAATGACGGGGCGCTGAAGCTGCTTGACTGTGCTGGTATTCCGCCCACAAACAGGCAAAACCCTCTAGATTGCTCAAAAGTCACCCGAAAAATACACTTGCAGTGGAATGTGCAGAGCTGGTTGGGCATCAACGTATCATTATGCGTCACTAACTTATTTAAGATTTTGATAAGTTTCGGTCATTCATGTTTGTCATCTAGTGCTTAAATACGCGGAAATACGATGTTATCTGCACGCTCGTCCACATTATGTATTTGAAAAGGCGGGCAGTATGGCCCAGTGGTCTAAGGCGCTAGTTTAAGGCACCAGTCACTTTGGTGGCGGGAGTTCGAATTTCGCTCCTGTCATCTTATCTTGCGTGTGTGGAAATGTCGTCGGACAGAAGATCTCGTTTACGCTTAAATACTTTGCCGCGAGAAACCCGCGAATTTTTCAAAATATAATTAACAAGTCTTCCTCGCATTGGGGAAAATTAGCGCTTGTTCCACTTGATTTTGCTTAAACTTCCGTCTATTTTTTGAGACACCGATCTGAAGTGTTTAAGCGTCATGAGATTTCGATTTACAGCTTGTTGAGAACGATAGTCCGGATGAAACGTCCTTACAGTCATGTTCAACATATTTCTGGATATTTTCATAATTTCTAACATTTTACCCACAAGCAATAATTTAAGGCGTTTTAATATTCAAGGTTCACTTGTAAAAACATTTCCGCTAACGTCAGGATAAGGTACTTTTTTGGTTTCCCTGTACTCTCTTGGCAGGGCATTTTATATCTTAAAAAGCAGGCAGGATGGCCGAGCGGTTTGGCGCTGTTTTAAGGCACCAGTCACTTGGGTGGCGCGAGTTCGACTCTCGCTCCTGTCAACTTATCATACATGTCTGAAAATGACGTCGGACAAATGTTCTTATTTCCGCTAAACTATTTCGCCGAGAGAAATATGCGAATTAAAAAAAAAACTATTTTACAAATTTCGCTTGCATGAATGACGGGGGCACTGAAACTGCTTTACTGTGCAGGTTTTCCGCCCACAAAGAGGCAAAACCCTCTAGATTGCTCAAAAGTCACCCGAAAAATACACTTGCAGTGGAATGTGCAGAGCTGGTTGGGCATCAACGTATCATTATGCGTCACTTACTTATTTAAATTTTTGATAAGTTTCGGTCATTCATGTTTGTCATCTAGTGCTTAAATACGCGGAAATACGATATTATCTGCACGCTCGTCCACATTATGTATTTGAAAAGGCGGGCAGGATGGCCGAGCTGTCTAAGGCGCTGGATTAAGGCACCAGTCAGTTCGGTGGCGGGAGTTCGAATTCCGCTCTTGTCATCTTATCTTGCGTGTGTGGAATTGTCGTCGGACAAACGTTCTTATTTCCGCTTAACTATTTCGCCGAGAGAAATATGCGAATTTTAAAAAAAAGTATTTTACAAGTTTCGCTTGCATGAATGACGGGGCGCTGAAGCTGCTTGACTGTGCTGGTATTCCGCCCACAAACAGGCAAAACCCTCTAGATTGCTCAAAAGTCACCCGAAAAATACACTTGCAGTGGAATGTGCAGAGCTGGTTGGGCATCAACGTATCATTATGCGTCACTAACTTATTTAAGATTTTGATAAGTTTCGGTCATTCATGTTTGTCATCTAGTGCTTAAATACGCGGAAATACGATGTTATCTGCACGCTCGTCCACATTATGTATTTTAAAAGGCGGGCAGTATGGCCCAGCGGTCTAAGGCGCTAGTTTAAGGCACCAGTCACTTTGGTGGCGGGAGTTCGAATTTCGCTCCTGTCATCTTATCTTGCGTGTGTGGAATTGTCGTCGGACAGAAGATCTCGTTTAAGCTTAAATACTTTGCCGCCAGAAACCTGCGAATTTTTCAAAATATAATTAACAAGTCTTCTTCGCATTGGGAAAAAGTAGCGCTTGATCCACTTAATTTTGCTTAAACTTCCGTCTATTTTTACAGACACCGATCTGAAGCGTTTAAGCGTCATGAGATTTCGATTTACAGCTTGTTGAGAACGATAGTCCGGATGAAACGTCCTTACAGTCATGTTCAACATATTTCTGGATATTCTCATAATTTCTAACATTTTACCCACAAGCAATAATTTATGGCGTTTTAATACTCAACGTTCACTTGTAAAAACATTTCCGCTAACGTCAGGATAAGGTACTTTTTGGCTTCCCTGTACTTTCTTGGCACGGCATTTTATATCATAAAAAGCAGGCAGGATGGCCGACCGGTCTAAGGCGCTGGTTATAGGCCCCAGTCACTTCGGTGTCGCGAGTTCGAATCTCGCTCCTGTCAACTTATCATACATGTCTGGAAATGACGTCGGACAAACGTTCTTATTTCCGCTTAACTATTTCAAAAGAAGTATTTTACAAGTTTCGCTTGCATGAATGACGGGGGCACTGAAGCTGCTTGACTGTGCAGGTATTCCGCCCACAAACAGGCAAAACCCTCTAGATTGCTCAAAAGTCACCCGAAAAATACACTTGCAGTGGAATGTGCAGAGCTGGTTGGGCATCAACGTATCATTATGCGTCACTAACTTATTTAAGATTTTGATAAGTTTCGGTCATTTATGTTTGTCAACTAGTGCTTAAATACGCGGAAATACGATGTTATCTGCACGCTCGTCCACATTATGTATTTGAAAAGGTGGGCAGGATGGCCGAGCGGTCTAAGGCGCTAGTTTAAGGCACCAGTCACTTTGGTGGCGGCAGTTCGAATTTCGCTCTTGTCATCTTATCTTGCGTGTTTGGAAATGTCGTCGGACAGAAGATCTCGTTTACGCTTAAATACTTTGCCGCCAGAAACCCGCGAATTTTTCAAAATATAATTAACAAGTCTTCCTCGCATTGGGGAAAAGTAGCGCTTGTTCCACTTGATTTTGCTTAAACTTCCGTCTATTTTTTGAGACACCGATCTGAAGTGTTTAAGCGTCATGAGATTTCGATTTACAGCTTGTTGAGAACGATAGTCCGGATGAAACGTCCTTACAGTCATGTTCAACATATTTCTGGATATTTTCATAATTTCTAACATTTTGCCCACAAGCAATAATTTAAGGCGTTTTAATATTCAAGGTTCACTTGTAAAAACATTTCCGCTAACGTCAGGATAAGGTGCTTTTTTGGTTTCCCTGTACTTTGTTGGTAGGGCATTTTATATCTTAAAAAGCAGGCAGGATGGCCGAGCGGTCTAAGGCGCTGGTTATAGGCCCCAGTCACTTCGGTGTCGCGAGTTCGAATCTCGCTCCTGTCAACTTATCATACATGTCTGGAAATGACGTCGGACAAATGTTCTTATTTCCGCTTAACTATTTCGCCGAGAGAAATATGCGAATTTTAAAAAAAAGTATTTTACAAGTTTCGCTTGCATGAATGACGGGGGCGCTGAAGCTGCTTGACTGTGCAGGTAATCCGCCCACAAACATTCAAAACCCTCTAGATTGCTCAAAAGTCACCCGAAAAATACACTTGCAGTGGAATGTGCAGAGCTGGTTGGGCATCAACGTATCATTATGCGTCACTAACTTATATAAGATTTTGATAAGTTTCGGTCATTCATGTTTGTCATCTAGTGCTTAAATACGCGGAAATACGATGTTATCTGCACGCTCGTCCACATTATGTATTTGAAAAGGCGGGCAGGATGTCCGAGCGGTCTAAGGCGCTAGTTTAAGGCACCAGTCACTTTGGTGGCGGGAGTTCGAACTTCGCTCCTGTCATCTTATCTTGCGTGTGTCGAAATGTCGTCGGACAGAAGATCTCGTTTACGCTTAAATACTTTGCCGCCAGAAACCCGCGAGTTTTCCAAAATATAATTAACAAGTCTTCCTCGCATTGGGGAAAAGTAGCGCTTGTTCCACTTGATTTTGCTTAAACTTCCGTCTATTTTTTGAGACACCGATCTGAAGTGTTTAAGCGTCATGAGATTTCGATTTACAGCTTGTTGAGAAGGATAGTCCGGATGAAACGTCCTTACAGTCATGTTCAACATATTTCTTGATATTTTCATATTTTCTAACATTTTACCCACAAGCAATAATTTACGGCGTTTTAATATTCAAGGTTCACTTGTAAAAACATTTCCGCTAACGTCAAGATAAGGTACTTTTTTGGTTTCCTTGTACTTTGTTGGCAGGGCATTTTATATCTTAAAAAGCAGGTGGGATGGCCGAGCAGTTTAAGGCGCTGGATTAAGGCACCAGTCACTTGGGTGGTGCGAGTTTGAATCTCGCTCCTGTCAACTTATCATACATGTCTGAAAATGACGTCGGACAAATGTTCTTATTTCCGCTAAACTATTTCGCCGAGAGAAATATGCGAATTTAAAAAAAAACTATTTTACAAATTTCGCTTGCATGAATGACGGGGCCACTGAAACTGCTTTACTGTTCAGATATTCCGCCCACAAACAGGCAAAACCCTCTAGATTGCGCAAAAGTCACCCGAAAAATACACTTGCAGTGGAATGTGCAGAGCTGGTTGGGCATCAACGTATCATTATGCGTCACTTTTTTATTTAAATTTTTGATAAGTTTCGGTCATTCATGTTTGTCATCTAGTGCTTAAATACGCGGAAACACGATATTATCTGCACGCTCGTCCACATTATGTATTTGAAAAGGCGGGCAGGATGGCCGAGCGGTCTAAGGCGCTGGATTAAGGCACCAGTCACTTCCGTGGCGGGAGTTCGAATCTCGCTCTTGTCATCGTATCTTGCGTGTGTGGAATTGTCGTCGGACAGAAGATCTCGTTTACGCTTAAATACTTTGCCGCCAGAGACCCGCGAATTTTTCAAAATAGAATTAACAAGTCTTCTTCGCATTGGGAAAAAGTAGCGCTTGATCCACTTAATTTTGCTTAAACTTCCGTCTATTTTTAGAGACACCGATCTGAAGCGTTTAAGCGTCACGAGATTTCGATTTACAGCTTGTTGAGAACGATAGTCCGGATGAAACGTCCTTACAGTCATGTTCAACATATTTCTGGATATTTTCATAATTTCTAACATTTTACCCACAAGCAATAATTTACGGCGTTTTAATATTCAAGGTTCACTGGTAAAAACATTTCCGCTAACGTCAAGATAAGGTACTTTTTTGGTTTCCCTGTACTTTGTTGGCAGGGCATTTTATATCTTAAAAAGCAGGCAGGATGGCCGAGCGGTTTAAGGCGCTGGTTTAAGGCACCAGTCACTTGGGTGGCGCGAGTTCGAATCTCGCTCCTGTCAGCTTATCTTACATGTCTCAAAATGACGTCGGACAAATGTTCTTATTTCCGCTAAACTATTTCGCCGAGAGAAATATGCGAATTTTAAAAAAAAATATTTTATAAATTTCGCTTGCATGAATGACGGGGGCACTGAAACTGCTTTACTGTGCAGGTATTCCGCCCACAAACAGGCAAAACCCTCTAGATTGCTCAAAAGTCACCCAAAAAATACACTTGCAGCGGAATGTGCAGAGCTGGTTGGGCATCAACGTATCATTATGCGTCACTTACTTATTTAAATTTTTGATAAGTTTCGGTCATTCATGTTTGTCATCTAGTGCTTAAATACACAGAAATACGATGTTATCTGCACCCTTGTCCACATTATGTATTTGAAAAGGCGGGCAGGATGGCCGAGCGGTCTAAGGCGCTGGTTTAAGGCACCATTCACTTCGGTGGCAGGAGTTCGAATTTCGCTCCTGTCATCTTATCTTGCGTGTGTGGAAATGTCGTCGGACAGAAGATCTCGTTTTCGCTTAAATACTTTGCCGCCAGAAAACCGCGAATTTTTCAAAAGATAATTAACAAGTCTTTCTCGCATTGGGGAAAAGTAGCACTTGTTCCACTTGATTTTGCTTAAACTTCCGTCTATTTTTAGAGACACCGATCTGAAGTGTTTAAGCGTCATGAGATTTCGATTTACAGCTTGTTGAGAACGATAGTCCGGATGAAACGTCCTTACAGTCATGTTCAACATATTTCTGGATATTTTCATATTTTCTAACATTTAACCCACGAGCAATAATTTACGGCGTTTTAATATTCAAGGTTCAGTTGTCAAAACATTTTAGCTAACGTCAGCATAAGCTACTTTTTGGTTTCCCTGTACATTCTTGGCACGGCATTTTATATCTTAAAAAGCAGGCAGAATGGCCGAGCGGTCTAAGGCGCTGGTTTTAGGCACCAGTCACTTCGGTGGCGCGAGTTCGAATCTCGCTCCTGTCAACTTATCATACATGTCTGAAAGTAACGTCGGACAAATGTTCTTATTTCCGCTTAACTCTTTCGCAGAGAGAAATATGCGAATTTTAAAAAAAACTATTTTACATGTTTCGCTTGCATGAATGACGGGGGCGCTGAAACAGCTTTACTGTGCAGGTATTCCGCCCACAAACAGCCAAAACCCTCTAGATTGCTCAAAAGTCACCCGAAAAATACACTTGCAGTGGAATGTGCAGAGCTGGTTGGGAATCAACGTATCATTATGCGTCACTTGCTTATTTAAATTTTTTTGATAAGTTTCGGTCATTCATGTTTGTCGTCTAGTGCTTAAATAAGCGGAAATACGTTATTATCTGCACGCTCGTTCACATTATGTATTTGAAAAGGCATGCAGGTTGGCCGAGCGGTCTAAGGCGCTGGTTTAAAACACCAGTCACTTCGGTGGCGCGAGTTCGAATCTCGCTCCTGTCATCTTATCTTGCATGTCTGGAAATGTCGTCGTAGAGAAGATCTCGTTTTCGCTTAAATACTTTGCCGCCAGTAACACGCGAATTTTTCAAATTATAATTAACAAGTTTTCCTCGCATTGGGGGAAAAGTAGCGCTTGTTCCACTTGATTTTGCTTGAACTTCCGTCTATTTTTAGAGACACCGATCTGAAGTGTTTAAGCGTCATGAGATTTCAATTTATAGCTTGTTGAGAACGATAGTCCAGATGAAACGTTCTTACAGTCATGTTCAACATATTTCTGGATAAATTCAATATTTCTAATATTTTTCCCACAAGCAATAATTTACGGCGTTTTAATATTCAAAGTTCACTTGTCAGCGGATTGTCTTAGGACTTCGGATCTTAGGATAATTGGTTAGAGCAAAAACATTTCTGCTTACGTCAGAATAAACTACTTTTTGGTTTCCCTGTACTTTCTTGGCACGGTATTTTATATCTTAGAAAGCAGATCGGTCTAAGGCGCTCGTTTTAGACACCAGTCACTTCGGTGGCGCGAGTTCGAATCTCGCTCCTGTCAACTTATCATACATGTCTGAAAATGACGTCGGACAAACGTTCTTATTTCTGCTTAACTATTTCGCCGAGAGAAATACGGGAATTTCTAAAAAAAGTATTTTACAAGTTCCGCTTGCATGAATGACGGGAGCGCTAAAACGGCTTAATTGTGCGGGTATTCAACCCCAAAAACGGGCAAAACCCTCTAGATTGCCCAAAAGTGACCCCAAAAATACACTTGCAGTGGAATGTGCAGACCTGGTTGGGCATCAACGTATCATTTTGCGTCACCTATTTATTTGAATTTTTCATAAAGTTTGGTTAATCATGTTTGTCATCTAGTGCTTAAATACGCGGAAATACGATATTATATGCACGTTCGTCCACATTATGTATTTGAAAAGGCGGGCAGGATGGCCGAGCGGTCTCAGGCGCTGATTTAAGACACAAGTCACTTCGGTGGCGCGAGTTCGAATCTCGCTCCTGTCATCTTATCTTGCATGTCTGGAAATGTCGTCGGACAAAAGATCTCGTTTACGCTTAAATACTTTGTCGCCACATACCCGCGAATTTTTCCCAAAATATAATTAACAAGTTTTCCTCGCATTGGGGAAAAGTAGCACTTGTTCCACTTGATTTTGCTTAAACTTCCGTCTATTTTTAGACACACCGATCTGAAGTGTTTAAGCGTCATGAGATTTCGATTTATAGCTTGTTGAGAACGATAGTCCGGATGAAACGTCCTTACAGTCATGTTCAACATATTTCTGGATAATTTCATAATTTCTAACATTTTACCCACAAGCAATAATTTAAAGCGTATTAATATTCAAAGTTCACTTGTCAGCGGATGGTCTTAGGACTTCGGATCTTAGGATAATTAGTTAGAGCAAACACATTTCTCCTAACGTCAGAATAAGCTACTTTTTGGTTTCCCTGTACTTTCTTGGCACGGCATTTTATAACTTAGAAAGCAGGCAGGATGGCCGAGCGATCTAAAGCGCTGGTTTTAGGCACCACTCACTTCGGTGGCGCGAGTTCGAATCTCGCTCCGGTCAACTTATCATACATGTCTGAAAATGACGTCGGACAAACCTTCTTATTTCCGCTTAACTTTTTCGCCGAGAGAAATACGGGAGTTTTTAAAACAGGTCTTTTACAAGTTGCGCTTGCATGAATGACGGGAGCGCTGACACTGCTTGACTGTGCAGGTATTCCACTCAAATGCAGGCGAAGACCGCTAGCTTGCTCAAAAGTCACCCGATAAATATTCTTCGAGTGCAATGTGCAGAGCTGGTTGGGCATCAACGTATCATTTTTCGTCACTTACTTATTTGAATTTTTCATAAATTTCGGTTATTCATGTTTGTCATCTAGTGCTTAAATGCGAGAAAATACGATATTATCTGCACGCTCGTCCACATTATGTATTTGAAAAGGCGGGCAGGATGGTGGAGCAGTCTAAAGCGCTGACTTAAGGCACCAGTCACTTCGGTGGCGCGAGTTTGAATCTCGCTCCTGTCATCTTATCTTGCATGTCTGGAAATGTCGTCGGACAGAATATCTCGTTTAAGCTTAAATACTTTGTCGACAGAAACTCAGGTATTTTTCAAAATATAATTAACAAGTCTTCCTCGCATTGGGGAAAAACAGCGCTTGTTCCACTTGATTTTGCTTAAACGTCCTTTTATTTTTAGAGACACTGATCTGAAGTGTTTAAACATCATGAGATTTCGATTTACAACTTGTTGACAACGGTAGTCCGGATCAAACGTACTTACAGTCATCTTCAACATATTCTGGAGAATTTCATAATTTCTAACATTTTACCCACAAGCAATAATTTACAGCGTTTTAATATTCAAAGTTCACTTGTCAGTGGATGGTCATAGGACTTCAGATCTTAGGATAATTGGTTAGAGCAAAAACTTTTCTGCTAACGTCAGAATAAGTTACTTTTTGGTTTCTCTGTACTTTCTTGGCATGGCATTTTATATCTTAAAAATACACCAGGATGGCCGAGCGGTGTAAGGTGCTGGTTTTAGGCACCAGTCACTTCGGTGGCGCTAGTTCGAATCTCGCTCCTGTCAACTTATCATACATGTCTGTAAATGATGTCGGACAAACGTTCATATTTCCGCTTAACTATTTCGCCCAGAGAAATACGGGAATTTTGAAAAAAAGGATTTTACAAGTTTCGCTTGCATGAATGACGGGAGCGCTGAAACTGCTTGACTGTGCAGGTATTCCACCCAAAAACAGGCAAAACCCTCTAGATTTGTCAAACGTCACCCGAAAAATACACTTGCAGTGGAATGTGCAGAGCTGGTTGGGCAACAACGTATCATTTTGCGTCACTTACTTATTTGAATTTTTCATAATTTTCGGTTACTCATGTTTGTCATCCAGTGCTTAAATACGCGGAAATAGGATATTATCAGCACGCTCGTCCACATTATGTATTTGAAACGGCGGGCAGGATGGCCGAGCAGTCTAAGGCGCTGGTTTAAGGCACCAGTCAATTCGGTGGCGCGAGTTCGAATCTCGCTCCTGTTATCTTATCCTGCATGTCTGGAAATGTCGTCGGACGGAATATCTCGTTTACGCTTAAATACTTTGTCGCCAGAAAACCGGGGATTTTTCAAAATATAATTAACAAGTCTTCCTTGCATAGGGGAAAAGTAGCGCTTGTTCCACTTGATTTTGCTTAAACTTCCGTCTATTTTTAGAGACACCGATCTGAAGTATTTAAGCATCATGAGATTTCGATTTATAGCTTGTTGAGAACGATAGTCCGGATGAAACGTCCTTACAGTCATGTTCAACATATTTCCGGATAATTTCATAATTTCTAATATTTTTCCCACAAGCAATAATTTACGGCGTTATAATATTCAAAGTTCACTTGTCAGCGGATGGTCTTAGGACATCGGATCTTAGGATAATTGGTTAGAGCAAAAACATTTCTGCTTACGTCAGAATAAGCTACTTTTTGCTTTCCCTGTGCTTTCCTGGCACGGCATTTGATAATTTAAAAAGCGGGCAGGATGGTCGAGCGGTCTAAGGCGCTGGTTTTAGACACCAGTCACTTCCGTGACGCGAGTTCGAATCTCGCTCTTGTCAACTTATCATACATGTCTAGAAATAACGTCGAACAAACGTTGCTATTTCCCCTTAACTATATCACCGAGAGAAATACGGGAATTTTTAAAAACGTATTTTACAAGTTTCGCTTGCATGAATGACGGGAGCGCTGAAACTGCTTGACTGTGCAGGTATTCCACCCAAAAACAGGCAAAACCCTCTAGATTTGTCAAACGTCACCCGAAAAATACACTTGCAGTGGAATGTGCAGAGCTGGTTGGGCAACAACGTATCATTTTGCGTCACTTACTTATTTGAATTTTTCATAATTTTCGGTTACTCATGTTTGTCATCCAGTGCTTAAATACGCGGAAATAGGATATTATCAGCACGCTCGTCCACATTATGTATTTGAAACGGCGGGCAAGATGGCCGAGCGGTCTAAGGCGCTGGTTTAAGGCACCACTCTCTTCGGTGACGCGAGTTCGAATCTCGCTCCTGTCATCTTATCTTGCATGTCTGGAAATGTCGTCGGACAGAAGATCTCGTTTACGTTTAAATACTTTGCCGCCAGAAACCCTCGAATTTTTCAAAATATAATTAACAAATCTTCCTTGCATTGGGGAAAAGTAGCGCTTGTTCCACTTGATTTTGCTTAAACTTCCGTCTATTTTTAGAGACACCGATCTGAAGTATTTAAGCATCATGAGATTTCGATTTATAGCTTGTTGAGAACGATAGTCCGGATGAAACGTCCTTACAGTCATGTTCAACATATTTCCGGATAATTTCATAATTTCTAATATTTTTCCCACAAGAAATAATTTACGGCGTTATAATATTCAAAGTTCACTTGTCAGCGGATGGTCTTAGGACATCGGATCTTAGGATAATTGGTTAGAGCAAAAACATTTCTGCTTACATCAGAGTAAGCTACTTTTTGCTTTCCCTGTACTTTCTTGGCACGGCATTTTATAACTTAGAAATCAGGCAGGATGGTCGAGGGTCTAAGGCGCTGGTTTTAGACACCAGTCACTTCCGTGACGCGAGTTGGAATCTCGCTCCTGTCAACTTATCATACATGTCTGAAAATAACGTCGGACAAACGTTCTTAATCACGCTTAACTATTTCGCCGAGAGAATAACGGGAATTTCTAAAAAAATATTTTACAAGTTTCGCTTGCATGAATGACGGGAGCGCTATAACTGGTTGACTGTGCAGGTATTCCACCCCCAAAAAAGGCAAAACCCTCTAGATTGCTCAAAAGACACCCGAAAAATACACTTGTAGTGGAATGTGCAGACATGGTTGGGCAACAACGTATCATTTTGCGTCACTTACTTATTTGAATTTTTCATAAATTTTGGTTAATCATGTTTGTCATCTAGTGCTTAAATACGCGGAAATACGATATTATCTGCACGTTCGTCCACATTATGTACTTGAAAAGCCGGGCAGGATGGCCGGGCGGTCTAAGACGCTGGTTTAAGGCACCAGTCACTTCGGTGGCGCGAGTTCGAATCTCGCTCCTGTCATCTTATCTTGCATGTCTGGAAATGTCGTCGGACAGAAGATCTCGTTTACGCTTAAATACTTTGTCGCCACATACCCGCGAATTTTTTCAAAATATAATTAACAAGTCTTCCTCGGCTTAGGGAAAAGTAGCGCTGGTTCCACTTGATTTACCTTAAACTTCCGTCTATTTTTAGAGACACCGATCTGAAGTGTTTAAGCGTCATGAGATTTCGATTTACAGCTTGTTGAAAACGATAGTCCGGATGAAACGTCCTTACAGTCATCGTCAACATATTTCTGGATAATTTCATAATTTCTAACATTTTACCCACAAGCAATAATTTACGGCGTTTTAATATTCAAAGTTCACTTGTCAGCGGATGGTTTATGGACTTCGGATCTGAAGATAATTGGTTAGAGCAAACACATTTCTGCTATCGTCGGCAAAAGCTACTTTTTGGTTTCCTTGTACTTTCTTGGCACGGCATTTTATATCTTAAAAAGCAGGCAGGATGGCCGAGCGGTCTAGGGCGCTGGTTTTAGGCACCAGTCACTTCGGTGGCGCGAGTTCGAATCTCGCTCCTGTCAACTTATCATACATGTCTAGAAATGACGTCGGACAAACGTTGTTATTTCCCCTTAACTAAATCACCGAGAGAAATACGGGAATTTTTAAAAAAGTATTTTACAAGTTTCGCTTGCATGAATGACGGGAGCGCTGAAACTGCTTGACTGTGCAGGTATTCTACCCAAAAACAGGCAAAACCCTCTAGATTTGTCAAACGTCACCCGAAAAATACACTTGCAGTGGAATGTGCAGATCTGGTTGGGCATCAACGTATCATTTCGCGTCACTTACTTATTTGAATTTTTCATAATTTTCGGTTACTCATGTTTGTCATCCAGTGCTTAAATACGCGGAAATAGGATATTATCAGCACGCTCGTCCACATTATGTATTTGAAACGGCGGGCTGAATGGCCGAGCAGTCTAAGGCGCTGGTTTAAGGCACCAGTCACTTCGGTGGCGCGAGTTCGAATCTCGCTCCTGTTATCTTATCTTGCATGTCTGGAAATGTCGTCGGACGGAATATCTCGTTTACGCTTAAATACTTTGTCGCCAGAAACCCGGGGATTTTTCAAAATATAATTAACAAGTCTTCCTCGCATTGGGGAAAAACAGCGCTTGTTCCACTTGATTTTGCTTAAACTTCCTTCTATTTTTAGAGACACCGATCTGAAGTGTTTAAACGTCATGAGATTTCAATTTACAACTTGTTGAGAACGGTAGTCCGGATCAAACGTCCTTACAGTCATCTTCAACAAATTTCTGGAAAAATTCATTATTTCTAACATTTTACCCACAAGCAATAATTTACGGCGTTTTAATATTCAAAGTTCACTTGTCAGCGGATGGTTTTAGGATTTCGGATCTTAAGATAATTGGTTAGAGCAAAAACATTTCTGCTATCGTCAGTAAAAGCTACTTTTTGGTTTCTCTGTACTTTCTTGGCACGGCATTTTATATCTTAAAAAGCAGGCAGGATGGCCGAGCGGTCTAAGGCGCTGGTTTTAGGCACCAGTCACTTCGGTGGGGCGAGTTCGAATCTCGCTCCTGTCAACTTATCATACATGTCTCTAAATGTGGTCGGACAAACGTTCATATTTCCGCTTAACTATTTCGCCCGGAGAAATACGGGAATTTTGAAAAAAGTATTTTACAAGTTTCGCTTGCATGAATGACGGGAGCGCTGAAACTGCTTGACTGTGCAGTTATTCCACCCAAAAACAGGCAAAACACTGTAGATTGCTTAAAAGTCACCCGAAAAATACACTTTCAGTGGAATGTGCAGAGCTGGTTGGGCATCAACGTATCATTTTGTGTCACGTACTTATTTAAATATTTCATAAATTTAGGTCATTCATGTTTGTCATCTAGTGCTTCAATATGCGGAAATACGATATTATCTGCACGCTCGTTCACATTATGTATTTGAAAAGGCTGGCAGGATGCCGAGCGGTCTAAGGCGGTGGTTTAAGGCACCAGTCACTTCGGTGCCGCAAGTTCGAATCTCGCTCCTGTCATCTTACCTTGCATGTCTGGAAATGTTGTCGGACAGAAGATCTCCTTTACGTTTAAATACTTTGCCGCCAGAAACCCGCGAATTTTTCAAAATATAATTAACAAGTCTTCCTTGCATAGGAGAAAAGTAGCGCTTGTTCCACTTGATTTTGCTTAAACTTCCGTCTATTTTTAGAGACACCGATCTGAAGTGTTTAAGCGTCATGAGATTTTGATTTATAGCTTGTTGAGAACGATAGTCCGAACGAAACGTCCTTACAGTCATGTTCAACATATTTCCGGATAATTTCATAATTTCTAATATTTTTCCCACAAGCAATAATTTACGGCGTTATAATATTCAAAGTTCACTTGTCAGCGGATGGTCTTAGGACATCGGATCTTAGGATAATTGGTTAGAGCAAAAAACATTTCTGCTTACGTCAGAATAAGCTATTTTTGCTTTCCCTGTGCTTTCCTGGCACGGCATTTGATAATTTAAAAAAGCGGGCAGGATGGTCGAGCGGTCTAAGGCGCTGGTTTTAGACACCAGTCGCTTCCGTGACGCGAGTTCGAATCTCGCTCCTGTTCAACTTATCATACATGTCTAGAAATAACGTCGGACAAACGTTGCTATTTCCCCTTAACTATATCACCGAGAGAAATACGGGAATTTTTAAAAACGTATTTTACAAGTTTCGCTTGCATGAATGACGGAGCGCTGAAACTGCTTTGACTGTGCAGGTATTCCACCCAAAAACAGGCAAAACCCTCTAGATTGCTCAAAAGTCACCCGAAAAATACACTTGCAGTGGAATGTGCAGAGCTGGTTGGGCATCAACGTATGATTTTGCGTCACATACTTATTTGAATTTTTCATAAATTTCGGTTATTCATGTTTGTCATCTAGTGCTTAAATACGCGGAAATACGATATTATATGCACGCTCGTTCACATTATGTATTTGAAAAGGCTGGCAGGATGGCCGAGCGGTCTGAGGTGCTGGTTTAGGGCACCAGTCACTTCGGTGCCGCAAGTTCAAATCTCGCTCCTGTCATCTTATCTTGCATGTCTGGAAATGTCGTCGGAGAGAAGATCTCGTTAACGCTTGAATACTTTGCCGCCAGAAACACGCGAATTTTTCAAAATATAATTAACAAGTCTTCCTCGCATTGGGGAAAAGTAGCGCTTGTTCCACTTGATTTCGCTTAAACTTCCGTCTATTTTTAGAGACACCGATCTGAAATGTTTAAGCGTCACGAGATTTCGATTTACAGCTTGTTGAGAACGATAGTCCGGATGAAACGTCCTTACAGTCATGTTCAACATATCTCTGTATAATTTCATAATTTCTATCATTTTATCCACAAGCAATAATTTACGGCGTTTTAATATCCAAAGTTCACTTGTCAGCGGATGGTCTTAGGACTTCGGATCTTAGGATAATTGGTTAAAGAAAACATATTTCTGCTAACGTCAGAATAAGCTACTTTTTGGTTTCCCTGTGTTTTCTTGGTACGGCATTTTATAACTTAGAAAGCAGGCAGCATGGCGAGCGGTCTAAGGCGCTAGTTTAGGCACCAGTTACTTCGTGGCGCGAGTTCGAACTCGTCCTGTCATCTTTTCTTGCATGTCTGGAAATGTCGTCGGACAGAAGATCTCGTTTACGCTTAATACTTTGCCGCCAGAAACCGCGAATTTTCAAAATATAATTAACAAGTCTTCCTTGCATTGGGGAAAAGTAGCGCTTTGTTCCACTTGATTTTGCTTAAACTTCCGTCTATTTTTAGAGACACGATCTGAATGTTTAAGCCTCATGAGATTTCGATTTATAGCTTGTTGAGAACGATAGTCCGGATGAAACGTCCTTACAGTCATGTTCAACATACTTCCGGATAATTCATAATTTCTAATATTTTTCCCACAAGCAATAACTTACGGCGTATATAATCAAAGTTCACTTGTCAGCGGATGGTCTTAGGATTTCGAATCTTAGGATAATTGGTAGAGCAAACACATTTCTGCTAACGTCAGAATAGCAACTTTTTTTTCCCTGTGTTTTCTTGGCACGGCATTTTATATCTTAAGAAAGCAGGCAGGATGGCCGAGCGGTCTAAGGCGTTGGTTTTAGGCACCAATCACTTCGGTGGCGGGAGTTCGGATCTCGCTCCTGTCAACTTATAATACATGTCTGAAAATGACGTCGGACAAACGTTCTTATTTCCACTTAACTATTTCCCCGAGAGAAATACGGGAATTTAAAAAATTTTTTTAACTAGTTTCGCTTGTAGGAATGACGGGAGCGCTAAAACGGCTTAATTGTGCAGTATTCCACCCAAAAAACAGGCAAAACCCTCTGGATTGGTCAAAAGTCACCCGAAAAAATACACTTGAGTGAATGTGCAGAGCTGGTTGGCATCAACGTATATTTTGCGTCACATACTTATTTTGAATTTTCATAAATTCGGTGTTCATGTTGTCATCTAGTGCTAAATTCGCGAATACGATATTATATGCACGCTCGTTCACATTATGTATTTGAAAAAGGCTGCAGGATGGCCAAGCGGTCTGAGGCGCTGGTTTAAGGCACCAGTCAATTCGGTGCCGCGAGTTCGAATCTCGCCCTGTCATCTTATCTTGCATGTCTGGAATGTCGTCGGACAGAAGATCTCCTTTACGCTTAAATACTTTGCCGCCAGAAAACAGCGAATTTTCAAAATATAATTAACAAGTCTTCCTCGCATTGGGAAAAGTAGCGCTTGCTCCACTTGATTTTGCTTAAACTTCCGTCTTTTTTAGAGACACCGATCTGAAGTGTTTAAGCGTCATGAGATTTCGATTTACAGCTTGTTGAAAACGATGGTCGATGAACGACCTTACAGTCATGTTCAACATATCTCTGTATAATTTCATAATTTCTAACATTTTATCCACAAGCAATAATTCACGGCGTTTTAATATCCAAAGTTTACTTGTCAGCGGATGGTCTTAGGACTTCGGATCTTAGGATTAATTGGTTAGAGCAAACATATTTCTGCAAACGTCAGAATAAGCTACTTTTTGGTTTCCCTGTGTTTTCTTGGCACGGCATTTTATAACTTAGAAATAAGGCAGCATGGCCGAGCGGTCTAAGGCGCTGATTTTAGGCACCAGTTACTTCGGTGGAACGAGTTCGAATCTCGCTCCTTTCAACTTATTATACATGTCTGAAAATGACGTCGGACAAACGTTCTTATTTCCGCTTAACTATTTCGCGAGAGAAATACGGAATTTGTTTGAAAAAAGTATTTTACAAGTTTCGCTTGCATGAATGACGGGAGCGCTGAAACTGCTTTACTGTGCAGGTATTCCACACAAAAAACAGGCAAAACCCTCTAGATTTGCTCAAAAAGTCACCCGAAAAATACACTTTCAGGTGGAATGTGCAGAGCTGGTTGGGCATCAACGCGTATCATTTGTGTCACTTACTTATTTAAATTTTTTATAAATTTAGGTCATTCATGTTTGTTCATTCTAGGGCTTAAATACGGCGGAAAACGATATTATCTGCCACGCTTCGTCCACATTGTGTATTTGAAAAGGCTTCAGGATGGTTGAGCGTTTCCAAGGCGCTGGGTTAATGAACGTCGCTTCGGTGGCGCGATGGGGGGTCGTTCGAATCTCGCTCATGTCATCTTATGTTGCATGTCTGGAAATGTCGTCGGACATACAGATCTCGTTTACGCTTAAATACATTAACCGCCAGAAAAACAATCCGAGACGAACTTATGCAAAATATATAAATTACGAGAAATCTTCTCGCATTTGGGAAAGATGCTGAGCGGATGTTTCCACTCTGAGCTTCGTGGTAAACCACCTCCTTTAATTTAAGCAGACAACCGGATCTGGAAGTGATAATTATACGGTGCAATGAGAGTTCGAGGATTATACAAGCTGTGAGATACGGTAGTCCGGATGAAGACGTGCCTTAGCAGTCTATTTTCAACCAGCATCTGAGAGAATAAATTAAATAATATCTAACATTTTCCCCACAAGCAAAATTAATTTACGGGCGTTCATTAATATTCAATAGTTCACTATAGATCAGCGGAGATGGTTTAGGACATCAGGATCTGAGGAAGATAATTTGTTTAGAGCAAAAAGCAGTATCTGCTAACGTCAGCCAAATAAGCTACTTCTGTTGGTCTCTCTCTACATTTCTGTCGATACGAGACAATTATTGAGTCTTCACTATTAAAAAAAGTATTTCTATATGTGGAACAATTCGCACGCGCGGGTTTCTTGCTCCAAGGCAAAATGGTTTTTTTAAGGCAGCGCAAGTCACTACTCCGAGTGGGCAGCTGTAGTTCGTAATTGTGCTTCGCTCCCTCTGCAACATTAACTGCGTAACAAGTCTGTAAATAAGAATCCTCCAAAGAGTGACGAGAACAACGTGATTACTTATTTATCGAGCCTAGTGAACATATGTTCGCGACTAGAGAAATACTTGGTAATCTTGGAGATTATAAAAAGCTCTGCCTATTACCGAAATGTTTTCGGCACTGGTGACTTTAAACGCAGCGCCTTAGACTGCTATCGGCGCGAGTGATGACTTAGAGCGAGCGCTCTGGCAAAGTTTGCTAGGCACATTTTATACTTGGGGACTAAGGCGGTCGACTGATGAAATGTCGTATTACTGTGCGCTATTTCTCAACAAGCAACAGAGCCATAAACCCATCGTAGACAATTGCGCTCAAATGTCACCCG
Source organism: Hydractinia echinata (assembly GCA_030067915.1). NCBI lineage: Eukaryota > Metazoa > Cnidaria > Hydrozoa > Anthoathecata > Hydractiniidae > Hydractinia > Hydractinia echinata. The sequence continues at coordinate 35,794 of JASGCC010000658.1, forward strand.
TAAACAATGAAAACTTTTACTCAGATGGAAATAGTTCTAGGCTAGTAGCTGGAGTGAATATCGCCAAATCAACGATAATTCGATTTTTGTGATCACGCTTTTGACATGAGTCCTCTAAACTCATATTGACATCTATATCTAACATAGGTCCACTTCTACTCTAACAGATGGTTTGTTCATCTCTTTAGTATTGTGCGGTGATCTTAATATAGCGGAGCGAATACAGTATACTATCTGCACGCTCGTGCGCACATGGTTCTGTCTATGTTGAAAAGCGTGTTGTAGGGATGGAATCACGAGCTCCTTCTAGACGTAGGCGCCCTACTTTCATAGAGGTCAACCAGCTCACTTCGAGTGGTCGCTTGGCAGCACTCCTGTATTTTCCGAAATCTCGCTCCGCTAATCAGTGCGTGATCGTTTTCGAGTGACGAGAGTATAATGTTCGTTGGGACAGAAATGATACTTTTTTCTCGTATTAAACGCAATTTTACAAAATCCGGACATTCTTTCTCGTCTCGCCAGAAACACGCAAATTTTGTGTGCGGGAGTAATATATGTTAAGACAGAGTCATATACTACTACATTGGAGGAAAAGAAGTCCGTTTTGATTCACTTGACTTTTGCTCTAAAAATTCCGTGTTACTCAGATCATTTGTATAGAGATTACCGATCAGTAAGCTTGTTTACAGCGTGATGAGATTCTGAGTGTTACAGCTTGCTGAGAGCTAATATTACGATAGCGCGATGAAACAGCGCGCTTGGAGCATCCATGTGTTAACATAATGTGTACTTGGGGATAGTTGACATACCATTTACTAACGTTTTTATATCACGCCAGCAATAATTTACGGCGTTTTAATAATTCAAGTCGACTTTCAGCGGATGTTCCTTTAGTAGACTCTCGTGACCGTGTCTGTTCCAGTCACTGGAGTAGTGAGTGACTATTAGAGTTATAGAGTCAAAAACATTTCATGCTATCTGGTTCAGCAAAAAGCTATTTTGGCTTCCATTTTGACGTTGTGCGATTTGATGATGCGGTGAGTAGAGAGAGCGGATGGTTCGAGTGTATTGGTGTGTTGCCAGAATCGTACCATAGAAAGAATTACAAGGGAAGGCCATCATAAGGCGTGGTTTTAAGGCAAACACAATCCTAAAAATCATTCGCCTTTTGTTTGTAGACAGCAGCCCAGGAAAGAGTTTGCGAATCTCGCTTCCTGTCATACTTTATGCCTTCATAACAATGTTCTCTCAATATTGATGATGTGTCGGAATAACCCATTTATTCTTACCTTTTGTATAAATTTATCCACGCTAACTAATTCGCCAGAGAGAAATGCGGGAATTTTTAAAAAAAGTATTCTACAAGTTTCGCTTGCATGAATGACAGGAGCGCTGAAACTGCTTGACGTGCAGGTATTCCACCCAAAAACAGGAAAACCCTCTAGATTGCTCAAACGTCAACCCGAAAAATACACTTGCAGTTGGAATGTGGCAGATGCTGGTTGGGCATCAACGTATCATTTTGCGTCACTTACTTATTTGAATTTTTCATAATTTTCGGTTACTCATGTTTGTCATCTAGTGCTTAAATACGCGGAAAACGAATTATTCAGCACGCTTGTCCACATTATGTATTGGAACTGCGGGCAGCATGGTCCGAGCAGGTCTAAGGCGCTGGTTTAAGTGCACCAGTCACTTCGGTGGCGCAAGTTCGAATCGCTCCTGTCATCTTATCTTGCATGTCTGGAAATGTCGTCGGACAGAAGATCTCGTTTACGCTTAAATACTTTATCGCCAGAAACCGCGAATTTTTTCAAAAATATAATTAAGAAGTCTTCCTCGCATTGGGGAAAAAACAGCGCTTGTTCCACTTGATTTTGGCTTAAAACTTCCGTCTATTTTTAGAGACACCGATCTGAAGTGTTTAAGCGTCATGAGATTTCGATTTAAAACTTGTTGAGAACGATGGTCCGGATGAAACGTCCTTACAGTCATGTTCAACATATCTCTGTATAATTTCATAATTTCTAACATTTTATCCACAAGCAATAAATAGCTAGTATAGAGTAATATATATATATAATAGATGTAATATAAACACACTTTTTAAAAAAATACGGTCAATCTCTCATAAAAATTATCATACGGATTTTTGCTTGTGACGTCACAACTTTTTGTCACACTCCATTACACAAAGTACCGTTGATCAACAGCAAAAATCCACTGATCATCAACGCATGCGCAATAAGATGTGATGAGTAGAGCAAAACTCGGCAATCTTCGGACAAATGTGGTCATGGATTGGTGCTTTTCAGAGGATGAAAAGGCAGATCATGAAAAATTGTGGGGGTTGGCTTGAGGTCAAGGTTATCTTACAGCATAGCTGTAAGATACTATAATAAAATGTGCGTTAACTGTCAAGCAAAATTTAATATATTTGGAAATGCGGTAGCCCTAATACTGGCCGGCGTTGGTATCTCCCTGCCACTGGTAGCGTTGGCACTGGCGTTAGAAAAAACAGAGTGTAGGGCGAATGAATGGATGAGACATTCGAGGCTTTTGAGGGAACATCTTGATGATCGTCCTTGCAACTGTAAATAAAATTGGAACAATGTAAGGACTGTGAACGTATGCTGGATGAATATGATAGGTGTAGATGCGGGCGAAGGTTTGAGGTAAATGGTAAACTTTTATGCTGGTACTGCTACCAGGAATATATCACCTACAACGGGGGCGGGTGTGTATGTACGATGACATGCAACCGTCTGACATTGTTTGAATTACAATAAAACAAGATGCTAAAATTTGAAGATGAGCTTGTCAGCCCTAAAATTTTCTACAACCATGCGGCTACCTTTACAGACATAAATGATATCAACGTGGACTGCCTGACAGTGTCAGATCCGGTACCGGCCAATGGGGGTAAGGATCAACGTATAGTTATAGGCTACCATACAATAGACCTCATGGTTGCCCTTAGGGTAAAGACACCTAAAATCTGGTCCCCGAATGGCGTGACCCGGTACAACGCCAATGCCGTGCCGGCTATGAGTCTTGATTTTGAAGAGTACCCCAATTGGGAAGCGAAATATCGTCAGATTTGGGACAAGATCGAAGAATTAATTTCTGAGCAATTGACGACGGAGCCGGTCAAAAACGACCGGTATGTTAACGCTAAGTTAAAATATTACAAAGACGCGATCACGACTAAATTCCATGGTCCGGTACCCTATGATGAGCCCTGCCAAGCCAGTGCAATCATGACCATTTCATCGGTGTACATGCAGGGTAAAAACCACTACCCACAGGTACATATTACCGAATGTAAATATCGACAATCCGAAAAGGGGCCCCTGCTAGGTGATGATGATTAGAAAAAAAGGGGGTACTAAATTCTCATGTAAGGGCATGTCAAAGAGGCAAAATGCTGTGACCTGGGGTAGATACCTGAGCGCGCTGAAGGGTGGTTTGGACATGGCCAAAAACGTAGGTTTTCGGGTACATGAGCAGGGTATGATTAATTACGAGCAGAACAAGCTCGGTCTCTCGGCGTTTTATGACAAGAGAGTTGTACATGACGATGGTGTACATACATCCCCACTTGTGGCCCAGGGTCACAAGTTGGCAGCACCGATGAGGAAAAAAAAGGAAGAACAATAAGAGGGTACTGTAGAGCCTGCGGTCAAAGCCTCTTCTGGGACCAGCGTACAGTCCATAGATAAAGTATATCTTTATGGTGTTGGTACGCTGGCTATATTAGCGATAGCTGTTGGCGTCTGGTATAAATGGACATATGCCTACTAATCGCTATGCTACTACCCTATGCCATGATCGCCTATGTTCTCTTTCGATATCGATATATAATAAAAAGGATGTCCGATATCGCAAGAGTATTCGACGATGCCTCTGCAGAATATGAACAGATAGAGAAACCCATCGATAAACGCCAGGCCTGAAAGAGGCCCTACGTAAGGGCAAGGGTCACCTTCTACCCAAAAAATGTACAGAAGAGTTTGTTGACAAGGCCCCCGAGGAGGCCGTCGATAAAGTATATACCGACTACGTACAGCGAGAACTCCACGAAAAGGGCGATAAAACAGCTAGTGCACTTTCCACTCATGCAATCAGTATTTATGCTAATATGATAAGTAATTTTATAAATATTGATAATATAGATGCCTTGCGTCGTGACATTGAGGATGACCTTATCATTAAAGAGTCTATGGCAGAGATTGGTATATTGGTATATTGCACGCTTTGGAGATGTCTGCACCACTACTCGTTGCAGGTCACACGGCACTGCATATGAGCAAGAAGAAAGAGAGGTGGAGGAGACTAAAGATAACAAAGATGAGCAGCGCTTGTAGCATTATCATCAATCAGCAGCAGCCCGAGACCACGGAAAAAATTGTTGAGACTTTGGATTTATCCTATAGATCCTGAGGGCTATAAGATAAATGAGCGAGGATCGGAAATAAGAAGAAGGGCGAGTCATTACAGGGGCCGTAAAGCACCCGGGGCGTGTGGCCCAGGGTCACAAGTTGGCAGCACTGATGAAGAAAAGAAAAGAAGAAATGAAACAACAAGAGGGTACTGTAGAGCCTGCGGCCAAAGCCTTTTCTTGGGACCAGTTCCGTACAGTCCATGGATAAATACCTTTATGGTGTAGGTACGCTTGTCGTGCTTGCGATAGGGGTTGGGGCATGGTATAAATTTGGCAGGGGTGGCAAAAATGGTGGAGAAACCCACAAATCAACCCCCGAACCTCAACAAAAGGGCAAGGCTCATCCTGAATTTTTCAAAATGCTTTAATAATAAATGACAAGCAACGTAACCCCAAAAGAGAAGGAGATCCTGACATGCTATATGAGACCGTTGTGGACCTTCGCTTATGCCCTTGGGGGCAAGACAATCTTGGGTATTTCACGCCCATCTGCCAAAATGGACGTGAATGACATCCTCAAGATGACTGCCTACTTCGCGGGGACGGGCGAGTCGTGAAATGGCCGTCAATAAAGGCTGGTTGCCCGCGTCCATCGTGCCGAAACAAGCAAAATAGAGCGCCCGGTAAAATTTTCTACTTGCCCCAAGGGGGATAAATAGAAATGGATGAGGGTAAAAACTGCTCAAAATGCAAAAAAGTCTTAAACCTGGATAACTTCAGGATCAAGCCTTGTGGTCAGCTAAATCAGCAGTGCAAAAATTGCCTCAATATTAGCAAGACATCGCCAAACGTCGTTGTGAACATGTAGGGAATAAGCCGCTATACAACCTCGTGACTATTTGTAGAGGTCACATTGAAGCTCAGTTTTCCGAAGGTATGACATGGGAAGAATACGAATTTTTGCACATTCATCACAAGGTTCCATTTAAGTATATTGAAACAGGCAGGTACCCAACGCTTGCCAATGTTTCCAAAGCATTACACAGGGCGAGTACCTTCAAGTAAATGAATAAGATATGCATAAAATGCAAAAAAATGTTAAACCTGGACAGTTTTAGGTTTAAAGGGAATGGTAGGACTAAGAGCTGCATAAGGACCCTGTTTTTGAAAAAGTGGACATTCTTGCCACTGATAGCGAGATTAGAGATAGCCAGCAGGATGAAAAATTACCTAATTTTGTATATATTTTTAACCTATGATATCCTACCCCGTACATTGAACTCGTCGAGGCACCACCCGAGAGCTATGAAAGGGAACTACTAATCACAAGGTACTGCAATACATTACGAGGCCTACAGGGAAAATTAACATATACTCCGCCACCTTTGGACTATAAGGCCCGAAATACCAAGATCTGCCCCACATGCCACGGCTTTTTAGAGAATAAACATGGAGGTGTGCTGATCTGCCGCGACTGTGCCGGTGTATTTTCAAAGGTCTCCGATCAGAAGTGGCTATACTAGTAAATGAACATTGTTTAAAGGGCCCCATACGGCAATCTTTACAGGCCCGACAAGTTGTGGCAAGACACAACGTGTCCTGGACCTTCTGGAAAACGAATACAAAAAACACTATCAAAACATAGTGATACTTTGTCCTACTATACGGTGGAATACCACCTACTTGGAAAGGGCCTCAATCTGGAAAGATCCTTACGTATTCCTTATAGATCCTAAGGATCAGCTGTTTGAATGGGTAGCGAAATTGTCCTCATTGCTGGCAGGCGAGGAGAGTCTTTTCATAGTGGACGACATGATATCTGACGAGAGCCTCGATAAAAAAGGCAGCCCCTACTTGAATTGGTTATTTCAGGTAGGCATCGCAAGCATAGCTTATGGCTACTCACACAGTCGTACACTGCTCTCCCTAAAAATTTGAGGAGGCAGAAGAAGGCCCTGTTTTTTGTGGTACCCTCACGAGAGCAGCGACATGAGGGTACTTGACGAAGAGACGAACATGATTTCGGACTGGTCGGACATCAAGGCTGAGCTGGAAAAGTCAAAGCATGCATGCCTATATGTGAGATTGGAACATCCTAGGACTTGGAAGATTCTCGAGTGAAAACCTCTGGCCAAGCATTGGTATATAGAAATGTCTATTGCAGCGGTTGATTATTTCCAAGGAAAACAAGTCCGATCATTTTATGTTCTAGATAAAGGTCAATGCATTGTGGCATCCGATGCTTGGAGAGCTGTAGGATATAAATGAAGGGCCGGGGTACAAGCCATTCAGCGATATGTTCCTGCCAGGTATAAAATGCGATTAGGTGACGCTATAACCAGCCCTGGGGGTGTAATCAGATCTGAGTAACCCAACCAAACACAGTTTTGCTGACTGACGCCGGCCTATATACCTTCCTCCTGAGATGTGGTCAACCTGACGCAGAACCTTTTTTAGGGTTGGTTGTAGAAGAGGTGCTACCCAGGAAATGCGAAAGCTTGCCGCAATAATCGAAGAAAGAGATACTGCTTTCGCCATACTCGAGGATGATCTGGAGGATAGGGACAACCAGCTCATGGTATTGGGGGATGAACTCGAGGCACAGGCCCAGGAAAATGTAAGGCTTCGACAAAGACATGTACCCAAGGCCCAGGACCCCAGAAAAGACAACGTCATCATTATCCACCGTAAGCACAGCGCACGGATGACGAATGCCATCATCTTCCCTATTACTGCACGCGTGTCCAGAGGCGTAATATTAGCAAAAAGCGATTGTGGTTCATGACAACTACCCGGCGCGCAGGAGATTGTCGTCATCGACAATCCCAACGGTATACACACCTTTAATCGTTTGAAGAGGAGGGGCATGTGGAGCGTTATGGAAACCATTTCAGGCTTCTCGAGCTTACCAGGGATGACCTGTACGATTTGGGTGTTCCAGCACTATGGGACTAGGCAGACGATAATTTTACAATTTTAATACCCTTGCGGTATTAAAATTATCATTTGTGACCCTTTCAGCTCTACAATATTCAGGTACCTGGGCCTCTTTACCAATCCCTAACACCCTCCGGAGGTACCTCAACATCCTCCGGTACCAGCATCAATCCTCTGACACGAAGCTTCTTTCAGGACCATCCTTAAATAGTACAGCACGCGACTACTCGCTGCTATACGATCCGGTCTATACATTTTCCTACTCCAAAAGCCGTCGGTGGCGCGTCTTTTTGAATCTCCATGTTCTTCCCCCGGTTCTAACAGATAGAGATACAACCCGTCGTCAGGTTATTGTTTCTCTTCCGGATATTCTTCGCTTTTTGCAAGAGGTACCTCCTCAAGCTTGATCGCCTTGTTAGGTTTCATATCAATCATGGCAGTCTTGATATTATTGAGACCCTTCACGATGGTATACAGATTCTTCACCCATATACTGCTAGTCTCATCAGAGGCTAGTTATTGCGCATCTTGAGGCTTGAAGAGCCTTTCCGCGAGTACCTTGTTATAGCTCTCTACAAAGGCCTGAAGGTATGGTGATATTTGGTGGTAGCCCGCTTAATCTCGACACCTTGCCTTCCAGTAGCTTCGTTACATCTGATGTGAACTCACTACCGTTATCACACTGAAAAATCTTGGGATATCGTAAAGGTCCTGCCTTGTAGATGTTTTTGATCATCCCCGCAACCTCACTAGCTTTTTGGTACGTAGGGGCCTGACTACTTTGTACCTTGAGGCCACGTCAATGCCTGTCAGGATGTATTTGTATGTGCTTCCATATAGCTTGTCATGCGGCATATACAACAAATCAAACTGATGCATTTCATTGGGTGTTGTAATGGTGAAGTGCGGATAATCAATACGTTTTGGCCCCCTGATGTGTCGGAGCCAGAGCAGCTGCCTGGATAGCCAATGAGTGACTAGTTTTTTTGATAGACCGGCTTCTGCAGCGAGTAATTTGATAGCCTTGCGCCCGGCCCAGAGATGCCCTGGGGTGTAGTAAATTTGACCTAATTTCTCCGCCTCCTCATCGGTAATACTATGTGATGCTTTTGACATGTCTTTATTATACATGTTAAAAACGTTCTTACACAAATACTTGTAGGCGACGAAGCCTAGTAGTGATAATGAGCCAAGGATGAATGTGTGCTCGCCGTCTTGTTGGGGTTTGGAGGGTGTATAATAGTCAGAAAATTGTGGTGCCTTATTTTCTGAGGCGATATAGAATTTGTACATGTCGTCATCCAGTTCACGAAGGCTCTTGCCGGCCTTAATTTGCATCTCCCTTTCATTTGCAAACCAATCGAGTTTGGCTTGCCTATTTCTAATCAAAAAAGCCTGGGCAGAATTTAATTTCCCGACCGCTTCATCATGCCTCTTACGCTCCGCCTCTCCATGTCCCGAGAGCTTACTAAATAGATAGTTGGTTCCGCTGAATGCTAGGGCGTTGATTAGCGTGGCCCCCGCCATGATCATAAGAGTAGCCATGTCTCTTTATTCTTTAACCACTAGTACTCCACAGAATGATAACTCCCACCTAGAATGTTTAATTGGGCATCCATAAGCAAGTACACATAACATTTTATATCTCCGGTTCCGTCGGCCTTTTTGGTCATATGTAGAGTGATGCCGTCACTAATCCTCTGTAGGGGTCTCCCACTACCATGTAGGGTATGGTCTAGAGATGCTCTGAAATCAACGAATAATGCATACCTTTCATTGAAAAATTGGCCAATCGTGACATTTGAGTCGTGACTACCAAAGAGATTTGCAATTTGTTCCAAGTGGTCCTTGGGAAGCATGGCATGGCTATACAGTTCTTTAGGTTCACTTGGCACCGTGACACTTATTTTCTCAATCCTAGGATTATAAAACACCTCGTTGATACCGGAATAGGCCTTCACTTTCCCAGGGTCTATGAAGAGTAACAAGACACCTTTGAGACTCTTGGCAGGGGTATCGATTTGGAGATTGTAGCTTGTATCAGCCTTTTTCATAGTCACCACCTTGCTTCGTAGGATCCTTTCGCAGGGTAACGCTAGACGGCTATACCTTGACATCATGGCACTTGCGAGACCTTCATGAGTGATCTTGTCAAATTCCAGTTTTATATTGGTTATATTATATCCTGCATCTGCTGCCTTGGCTGCCGTAGATCCCACGGCTGCTGTCCCTGTATCTTTGATGACATCGCTATGCTGTGCGAAATGTAGGACAAACTGTAGCCTGTCATGTAGCTCTGCCGGGTAAAATGGTAAGTCTCTGGTGACTTCAAAGAGCTTGCCGAGCGGTATGCAAAAAGTGTTGCCATACGCCGCAGCTATCGCTTTCTCCTAATCTGTACCAACGTACTCAGCAGCCTTGACCTGCAGGGCCCTGATAGTACCATCGTTGGGGTTGATTCCCTCTACGATGAGGTTGTTTTCACGATCAAACTTAGGTAGCCAGAGGTCCCGGTACAAAGCCATAATATTGAAATCAGATATTTTCCGAATTTCATTCCCATCCAAAGTAACTCGCAAATTTTTAATCAGACTTTTGCCGATATTGCTGACTAGAGTATGTTTTGTATTTGTGCCCGTCAACGTCAGGTCAAATAAGAGCTTGAGGCTACCAGGAAAACTGACATCATTCTGCCCCATATTGGGGATATCCAAGTAGAGGTCCTCATGTTGATTGATTGTAGAGGGTATATGGCTCATGTTTATTATATAGTTGTAATAAATGCCAACGAATCCAATGTTTGGCCATGATCTTCCTGATGAGGTTGGAAGGGATGATAAGCCTGATGATAACACATCAAAACTTCCATCAACACCAGGGCCTTCAACCCAAGGGGAACAACATGGTGTCCCGGGGGAGCTCCTTTCGGACCAGAGGAAAATATTGTTAGAGGATAAAGTCAATGACCTCTACGAACGTTTTGAGGAGAGGCTGGGAAATCCTATTGCAATACCATACGACGAGTTTAGGGTGGAGGGGAAACGTCTTTTTTTCAACGTAATAGACCTGACACCATTAATTACAAAGAATAAGGGTGGGCTGCGAGCTGCCGGTGAGATGATAAAAAAATTAAAAGCAGATCTCGTGCGGGACCTAGGCTTTACTGACTATGTTACTACACCCAACAGGGGTAAGGCGGCAGCCCAGGCACTTGGAAAAACGGTTGAGGACATTGTGAGGAAGGATATGGCCGATGATATCATATCTATGGAGTCCATAGTGGAGTTAGTCGATGCCACGGAAAACTTTATGGAGGAAACTTCATTTGGCGGCACCGATGAAATCACTGAATGTAAAAGAAGGGGGCTTAACCTCGAACTTCAAACCATAAGGGGTAACCTGAGAAGTCTAGAAAGTAAGATCATTTCGTTTGATACCGGGATTGATAATGCAAATGCTGAATTGAAAAAACTTGAGAAGCAGAAGGCCAGGGCAACCGAGGGGCAAAAGGCTAAACTTGGGAGGGATATAGCAAATCTTAATGCTAAGATCGAGGACTTAACCGATAAAAAGGAAGCCACGCAGAATGCACGTAGCCTACTTTCCAAGGAAATTTACAGTCAGCTGAGGACCATCAAGGAAACATTGATGAAAATTGCCGGGGATGATACGTCTCTGTTGGAAAAGCTAAAAATCCTCTTCAGGGAGCAGGGTATACCAATAGCGAGTACAGTCTCCGCTCGGAAAGTTCCAGAAATACCTAGCTGGTAAGGCAGGTGTTGCATTGCCGGGGATTATGGGTACCATAGTCTCGTTCTTTTTGAGGGTGGCGGCAACCGTTGTCGAGTACGCAGCCAGGCATCTGTACATGGCCATCGCGGCCGCTGCCGGGTTTGTCGTGTTCTATGTTAGGGGGGCCTAATTATTTTAACCATATATAGGCAATGATGATCCCCACACCTGTCGTGATTAATGCGGCCTTCGTATCCTCGTGCTGGTTTTGCGGGGGAGGCATAACATGTTTGGGGGGCAGTCTTATATCTGCCACCACATGTCTGATGGTATGCTCGGTATGCCTAAGGGGTGTGGTATGTATAGGTGTTTTGGTAATATGCCTGGGGGTGTAGTATGTATAGGTGTTTTGATAGTATGCCCGGGGGTGGGGCTGCCCCATGTCTGACAATAGGCTTGTTGTTCACATCGATCTGTGCTCCCACATTTACATTGGCGGGTGCTATCAGGATATTGTTGTTGTACCCTTTAATCCTGCCTATGCGCAGGTTCATGTCGGATGGCAACATATATAGGCTTGGCATCACGGCAAAATTCACCGGTGTTCGGGCATATTGAAGTACCTTCTGAAACTCTGTAATGTCGTGTCCCATATTCTCCTGACGTTGTACCATGGCTCCAAATTTCTGCATTCAAATCTGCCTTGCTGTATAGTTGTCCGCACCGGATCCTAGCAGGGGTGCCTTGGCCCCGGCCTGTGAGCCAAGAAACAAGACCAGTAAACACTTATGCTCTCGCTTAGTTTGGTAAGACCTTCCGATGTCAACCCCTGACTTGTGGGGGTAATGAACTTGCCCCAATCACCATTGACCTGCGGCCACCAGGTGCCATTTGTCAATGACGCCCCTATTGATTTGAATTTGTACATGCCCCTGGCATCTGCAACATATTTGCGACATACCTGTGCATATCCGGATGTGGAATAGGGATTTTTGTACTGCGAGAACCAATCGTTATTAAGCATGGGTGCCTTCATTCTTGCTAGGATGCGACGCATCTGGTAGTACACATGGAACTTGAAGATGAAGTTGACAAGGGGTACGGAGCCTGTTAGGTGCCTAGCAGAGATGCCTAATGCCGTAGTTGCGCAATGGATAGCAAAATTGACCTGTACGTTCCAGTAGTCCAATGCTTGTCCCTTCCAACCCACTATGGCAGGGTCATTAAGCAGATTTGTTAAAGGTTTGATTCGGTATTTTGTAAACTCGGGGAAGGTCACAGAAATGTGTGAGTCTATAGACACGTACAGGTCTTGTTGCTCTAGTTTGATTACACCAAGGGGCCATTCACCCCTTTGCCTTGGGGTTGTATGAGTAGATATTCATTCCTTTTCTTCTAACAAGAAAAGGAACAATGAAGCAACTCTACATCACTGATATTGGGAAGCCCACGATATTTGATGATTATTTGGGTCAAAACTGCAAGATAGCCTTGAAGTCTATAAGTATACGCTGTGAATAGCTAAACATATACAACAATAATGACTTCACAATAAGAAAAGTTGGTCCTGATCAAAGGGAGACCAGGATACGGATTATGGCTGGCCTGTACTGTATTGAAGATATAGTTTCCATTGTCAAAGCGCAATCAGAGGGGAAAATAAGCCTCTTTATACTAAAAAATGGTCTCTGTACCCTTCGTGTCAATGATGGGTACACAGTTGCGTTTAACCGAAACCTTCATGAACTGTTGGGCCTACCTTACGATCCTGCAAAGAATTATTATCAGAAGGGCGACTACACAAGTCCCTATAAAACAGATATCTATAAATGGCTAAGACTGATTTGCCCACAGCTGGACGAGGATTACTCATTCCTGGACGGAAAAAAATCTAAGATTCTGGCAGTATTACCTATTAGGGAGCCAGCCTTATGGGGTGATATGTTGACTTGGAATTTTGATACGCCCATATGCCTTCCATTGAAGGGTAGTACGGATCGTCTAGAATTTCTCTTAACTGACGAGTTTCATTTGGATAAGAACGTAGCATTTACAGGTCTGAGTATGCAAATTATTCTAGAATAAAATGGCGGACATTAGTAAAATGTACCCCAGCTTGCCTAATGCGCCGGCATATGCTGATATACAGGACGAAAGTCAAAGGTATAGGCTTGATGAAATCAATTCCATCAAGAGGTATTTTCGAAGTGAAATCAGGGATCGTGATAAACTGGCAAAAAAATTTAAAATGCATGGGACCTGGGTAAGCTTCTGTGACCATGGTCTATTGGGGGTATCAGTTATTACCTCCGGGATCGGCGTGAGTACATTATTATCAGGTATTGGTGTGCCGCTTCCGTTGCAATGTGCGGCTTATCGTTGGCTGTTGGGATGGGGCAGGCAGGCCCTAAGACTGCTGGAAGAAGGTTGGGGGTAAAGTCAAAAAAGCATGAGAATATAAGGCTTATCGCCGAGGCAAAACTCAACTCAATCGTTGATTTAATCTCAAGGGCTGTTGAAAATGGTGAAGTTGACAAATGCGAGTTTAGTCATATATTGCAAGAGAAACAGAAGTATATGATATTGAAGGAGCAGATGCGACAGCGCTTTAATCGTATTGTGAACTCCCTCAATGAAGACGCAGGCAGGAGGGTAGGGAAGAGTTTTTAAAAAACGTTCAGTCTGTACGATATGCAAGTACTACCTAGAATCCCCACCCGAATATAATCCCTATTAAAATATTTCATAGGTCTCGTAGGCCTACGAAATATAGATGGTTTTTTCTAATCATCCTCACCTAGCAGGGACCCCTTTTCGGATTGTCGATATTTACATTCGGTAATATGTACCTGTGGGTAGTGGTTTTTACCCTGCATGTACACCGATGAAATGGTCATGCTTGCACTAGCTTGGCAGGGCTCATTATAGGGTACAGGACCATGGAATTTAGTCGCGATCGAGTCTTTGTAATATTTTAACTTTGCGTTAACATACCGGTCCTTTTTGACCGGCTCCGTCGTCAATTGCTCAGAAATTAATTCTTCGATCTTGCCCCAAATCTGACGATATTTCGCTACCCAATCGGGGTACTCTTCAAAATCAAGACCCATAGCCGGCACGGCATTGGCGTTGTACCGGGTCACGCCATTCGGGGACCAGATTTTAGGTGTCTTTACCCTAAGTGCCCCCACGAGGTCTATTGTATGGTAGCCTATAACTATACGTTGATCCTTACCCCCATTGGCCGGTACCGGATCTGACACTATCAGGCAGTCCACGTTGATATCATTTATGTCTGTAAAGGTAGCCGCATGGTTGTAGAAAATTTTAGGGCTGACAAGCTCATCTTCAAATTTTAGCATCTTGTTTTATTGTAATTCAAACGATGTCCGACGGTTGCATGTCATCGTACATACACACCCGCCCCCGTTGTAGGTGATATATTCCTGGTAGCAGTACCAGCATAAACGTTTACCATTTACCTCAAACCTTCGCCCGCATCTACACCTATCATATTCATCCAGCATGCGTTCACAGTCCTTACATTGTTCCATTTTTATTTACAATTGCAAGGACGATCTTCAAGATGTTCCCTCAAAAGCCTCGAATGTCTCATCCATTCATTCGCCCTACACTCTGATTTTTCTAACGCCAGTGCCAACGCTACCAGTGGCAGGGAGATACCAACGCCGGCCAGTATTAGGGCTACCGCATTTCCAAATATATTAAATTTTGCTTGACAGTTAACGCACATTTTATTATAGTATCTTACAACTATGCTGTAAGATTACCTTGACCTCAAGCCAACCCCCACAATTTTTCATGATCTGCCTTTTCATCCTCCGAAAAACACCAATCCATGACCACATTTGTCCGAAGATCGCCGAGTTTTGCTCTACTCATCACATCTTATTGCGCATGCGTTAATGATCAGTGGATTTTGCTGATGATAAACGGTATTTTGTGTAATGGAGTGTGACGAAAAGTTGTGACGTCACAAGCAAAATTCCGTATGATAATTTTTATGAGAGTTTGACCGTGTTTTTTTAAAAAGTATGCTTATATTCCATCTCTATACTAGCTATTTTTGCCACCCCTGCCAAATTTATACCAGACGCCAACAGCTATCGCTAATATAGCCAGCGTACCTACACCATAAAGATATACATTATCCATGGACTGTACGCTGGTCCCAGAACAGGCTTTGACCGCAGGCTCTACAGTACCCTCTTGTTGTTCTTCCTTTCTTTTCTTCATCGGTGCTGCCAACTTGTGACCCTGGGCCACAAGTGGGGATGTATGTACACCATCGTCATGTACAATTCTATTGTCATAAAACGCCGAGAGACCGAGCTTGTTCTGCTCGTAAGTAATCATACCCTGCTCATGTACCCGAAAACCTACGTTTTTAGCCATGTCCAAACCACCCTTCAGCGCGCTCAGGTATCTACCCCAGGTCACAGCATTTTGCCTCTTTTACATGCCCTTACATGAGATTTTAGTACCTCCTTTACCTTCGATGAAATAACACTTGGCTGTCAGGGCAATCATCCGAAACCCAAAAAATTCAGCCTTAAATAATCCTCCTGTTCGACTCGAGTACTTATCGGTGACGAGCCAGTTTTGTACGTCTTTGTCGTACTCGTCAAATAGTTTGGGGCGAATGACATCTCGTAACTCTTCCCCAGAGATGTCAAAATACGCACTGTCAGTGTCCATGTAAATGTACTCAAAGTCCCGACGATCCACGTACTTGTCCAGAAAGTCGTAGTAAAATTCGAGCATGCGAAGTTTGGCCAATAGATATACCGCGATACCACATTGATAAGCTCTATCGATAGTACACTTGTGTTTGCCTTTTCTAAGCTTGTATGCCTCCCCAATCTCTTCAAGATCATCTAGGTACGGGCTTCGCACGGCTGCATCAACCTCCTTTTCATCTCTCGTAAATATAGTATTTGCGTGCCTCGCTAGGTCTTCAATCATTTTTCCGTAGAAGCTGTTCCCTTTCAATTTTGCCGTATCCCCCGCAATACGCTTGTCGGGGTCTTTATCAGCCTATCTCCGGGCGTCGGCAATCTCTTCCGGGAACCATTCAAAGGGCCTACCTCGGGCATACTTGAGAAACCGGTAAAAGGCAGTCACTTTCAGCCCATGGTCAAGGTACCATTTTAGCACAGGGGTATACAGTAGGATTTTTTCGGTCTTTAGCAACCCCAAAAGCCTACGCGTACCCGGAAAACGCTTGCGACCCGTATTTTTTAAGTATTCGTGCATGTGCTCGGGGATTTTCTCGTCAGGTATCTCCTTGACGACAAACAGGGGAGCCATTTCGCTAAATTTGTCATGCAAATACTCGGGCACCTCGATATCAACCTGAGCAAACCCAAACAACGATCCATCCATCACACCCTGCGCCAGTAGCTCTAAGTTATGTGCCGATGTAGGTGTGCCCAGCCTGATCAGCTGTTCCTTCCCGCAAGGAAAGTCTTGTATTAGGGTACTCGGGTAGAGCATATTTGCGTCATACCCTAGAATAGTCTTACATTCGTGTGGTTCCTTGTACACGTGAGACCTGATACCTGTCACGTCTCGTTCATGGTACCTACAGAATACGATCGCGGAACCGCCCACCATTCCCGTCCGCAAAAGGTTGTAGGTTTCATTCCTCGTGCATTTTTCACATGTTTTCTGTACCTCCTTGCAGGCCGTACAGGTCTTGGTGTAGCAAGAATCCTTACACCTATGCCTGCAGGGGTCCCCCGGAGCATATAGCTCTAACTTTGGGTTCAGCCGTAGGGACTTGTTCAATACGTACCGCATTGATACACCCGGAATACTGACCGCATCCTTCAAAATGTCTATCTCGTCGGTGTAATACTGCAGCCTCGTCTTATCCACGGCTTCAATGAACGGTTCCACATCGGCTAGGTTGTAGTCATGTAGCCAATACATCATGGTGACACAGCTTCGTTTGTAAAACTCGGCGCAGAATGTCTCGTACTCTTCGAAAGATAGTGTGTTTTTCCCACTTAGACGACTATAAAAATCTTCGTGCGCCACAGGCCCCACATGGTTCAGCTTGTCGTGGTAACAAGCGATTCATATGGAAACACAAGCTTTTCGAGCTTACATTCCAACGAGTTGCACCAACCGTCATAGCTTAAACCGGGAGCAAGGAAATTTTTGATATCGAGAAATTTAAATCTTGAGATGGTGAGGAACATGTAGTCGTTATCTTTTTTCGCCAACTTGATCTTATAGCCCTGCGTGATCTCTTCGACAAAATACCGCTTGATCAGGTTCATGTCGTACTTGCCGGAATTAAAACCGATTACAGATACTTGGCCTACCCACTCGTTCCACAACTCCTGGTTCTTTTTAGGGAGCATATCAAAGTCGTCAGGCCTCGGGTACATTCTCTCCACCTCTTTCACAATGAGGGCATGCCTATTTTCCAGCTCCTCCACAAATTGTTTAACCAAGGTCTTGGGATTTTTGTGCTCGATGAACGTCGGGTCCCCAATCAAACTATCGGCAATGCCAACGCTTATTGGAATATGTCTCGAAAAGTATGTTAGATCAGCGGTTTGCTGGTAATTTAAAGGTGATAGGAGGGCTTCGAAATCAAATACAATATAGTGGGGTAGGGCTTGAATTTCTTCTCAAAGTACCTCTTGATTTTGGGTGGCTTATCACACTCCCAAGCTGTGACAAGATTGTACCCCTGTTCCCGTATCATCCTTTCCTTAGACTGGGTTGCACCGTAATGGGCCTTGTCCGATGCAGTTCTCTCGGACAGGCAGGGACAGCCGTGCCACCTACAACCGTTGTACTCGTAAACGGTCTTTGTGGCAGGCTCATAGCCATCAACCTTCCACTCCCTTTTACCCTCACGGATAACACGTTCACCACCATGACCGCATAAGGCATGATGGATATGCCTTCCTTGCCTTGCCATGTATTCTATCCATTTTGATGCATCGTAGCTAAAACCCTCATCGTAAAAGACCTTCTCCGCCCTGCCCGGCATACGTTTGACCTTCCCACCCTTGCAGATAATCGTCGTCTTGACACCCTCGCATTCGTTCCTTTTATGCCGCGTAAGAGAAAAGGCGTAATTAAACTTCTGTTTACATACCTCACATTCCCTGTGTTGGGTCAGCACATCTAAATCCTTGATGTAAAAACAGTGCCCGTCCAACATACCAAGATTGATGCCATCTAAACCTTTTTTGTGATGCTTTTGACCATAGACGAGTCGCCATGGTGCTTTCTCGGAGTTTGTCTTGGGTTCAAAGACCCTAATGTTGACCTTGAATTGCTCGGCCGCACCCTCCAAATCCACCAGTCTCGTAGGCCTGACTTCCCTACGCATAAGCTTGGGGTCCTCGTAGTACTCTCGGGCTAGGGTGAGGGCCGGCCTTGTTAGAAACTATGTTCCTCGTTTTACATTAACCCTATATCTTACAGCTAAGCATCTCCAAAAGCATAGGTTGTCCGTTCTGGCATCCTCACCATCCATGGCGTAGATGCACCTTTTGTTTCGCAACCAACCCGGGAGAGGGCCGCATCCCAAAAGAGGTTCACGCGTACTTATCACCTTGATCTGTATGTGCCCAAAGACAATTTTTCCCTCATATGCTCCCGGGGTCTCGGTGGTCCTAACAGGAGGTAAATAAGCCCTGGTCCAAAACTCGTGATCCTCTAGATCGAGTCGCTTCATCTCGCATTCTTCTACGAACGCTTCGATTTCCGCCATGCTTGACAGCGACTCGGAGCTCTTAGTTTTGTGATAATCAGAGACATCGCACCCACCCTTGTAAATATCACAACTAAAGCTATACACAACCTTAACGCGCATTTCTATATGTGGCGTGACTTTTTGCACAATCGCGTCCCTCAGAGATTGATTCAAATGATTATTAAACCGCCATGTTTTGATCCTATTTCCATCCTCCAACATCTGGATATCGTCCTCGGGGCCTTGATATTTAGTATCCCCCGTGTAGTCCTACATTGCCTCCTGTTCAATCTCATCGTGAAGCGTTGTGCCTCCCGAAATTTGTTCCTTTGCCCTGTTGTAATAGAATGCAACGGTATCCCACACACTCTGTAGTCGATCGGCAAGAGCGTCGCGAGTTGCTGCCACTGGTGCCGACACGGTGCTATATAGTTTACTGATGGCGTTCCTGAACCAACTCATCTTTATTATATACAGATTTGTCCGAAGATTGCCGAGTTTTTCTCTACTCATCACATCTTATTGCGCATGCGTTGATTATTAGCAGAATTCCCCCTTTCTACTCATTTTTTATATGTTAGGGACTTAGCCTTGATATGCATGACTAAGTATCGCATGATGAGGATTTTTCATGCATATCAATAGATTTTTGTGCAATGAGGTGTGACGAAAAGTTGTGACGTCTCAAGCAAAAATTGTGTATGATAGTTTTTATCAGAGTTTGACCGTGTTTTTTTAAAAAGTATGTTTATATTCCATCTCTACTCTAGCTTAATTTACGGCGTTTTAATATTCAAAGTTCACTTGTCTGCGGATGGTTTTAGGACATGGGATCTTAGAATAATTAAAAAGCAGCCAGGATGGCCGAGCAGTCTAAGGCGCTGGTTTTAGGCACCAGACACTTCGGGTGGCGCGAGTTCGAATCTCGCTCCTGTCAGCTTATCATACATGTCTATAAATGTCGAAAAAACGTCCTTATTTCCGCTTAACTATTTCGCCGAGTGAAATACGGGAATTTTAAAAAAAATTATTTTACAAGTTTCGCTTGCATGAATGACGGGAGCGCTGAAATTGCTTGACTGCGCAGGATATTCCACCCAAAAACAGGCAAAACCCTCCAGATTGCTCCAAAGTCACCCGAAAAATACACTTGCAGTGGAATGTGCAGAGCTGGTTGGGCATCAACGTATCATTTTGCGTCACTTACTTATTTAAATTTTTCATAAATTTCGGTCATTCATGTTTGTCATGTAGTGCCTAACTACGCGGAAATACGATATTATCTGCACGCTCGTCCACATTATGTATTTGAAAAGGCGGGCAGGATGGCCCAGCGGTCAAAAGGGCTGTTCTAAGGCACCAGTCACTTCGGTGGCGCCGGTTCGTATCTCGCACCTGTCATCATGTGTGGAAATGTCGTCGGACAGAAGATCTCGTTTACGCTTAAATACTTTTCCGCCAGAAACACGCGATTTTTTAAAAATATATTTAAAAAGTCTTCCTCGCATTGGGGAAAAACAGCGCTTGTTCCACTTGATTTTGCTTAAACTTCCGTCTATTTCTAGAGACACCGATCTGAAGTGTTTAAGCGTCATGAAATTTCGATTTAAAACTTGTTGAGAACGATAGTCCGGATGAAACGTCCTTACAGTCATGTTCAACATATCTCTGTATAATTTCATAATTTCTAACATTTTACCCACACGCAATAATTTACGGCGTTTTAATATTCAAAGTTCACTTGTCAGCGGATGGTTATAGGACTTCGGATCTTAGAATAATTGGTTAGAGCAAAAATATTTCTGATAACGTCAGCATAAGGTACTTTTTGGTTTCCCTGTACTTTCTTGGCACGGCATTTTATATCTTAAAAATCAGGCAGGATGGCCGAGCGGTCTTAGGCGCTGGTTTTAGGCAACAGTCACTTCGGTGGCGCGAGTTCGAATCTCGCTCCTGTCAACTTATCATACATGTCTGGAAATGACGTCGGACAAACGATGTTATTTCCGCTTAACTATATCGCCGAGAGAAATACGGGAATTTTTAAAAAAGTATTTTACAAGTTTCGCTTGCATGAATGACGGGAGCGCTGAAATTGCTTGACTGCGCAGGATATTCCACCCAAAAACAGGCAAAACCCTCCAGATTGCTCCAAAGTCACCCGAAAAATACACTTGCAGTGGAATGTGCAGAGCTGGTTGGGCATCAACGTATCATTTTGCGTCACTTACTTATTTAAATTTTTCATAAATTTCGGTCATTCATGTTTGTCATGTAGTGCCTAACTACGCGGAAATACGATATTATCTGCACGCTCGTCCACATTATGTATTTGAAAAGGCGGGCAGGATGGCCCAGCGGTCAAAAGGGCTGTTCTAAGGCACCAGTCACTTCGGTGGCGCCGGTTCGTATCTCGCACCTGTCATCATGTGTGGAAATGTCGTCGGACAGAAGATCTCGTTTACGCTTAAATACTTTTCCGCCAGAAACACGCGATTTTTTAAAAATATATTTAAAAAGTCTTCCTCGCATTGGGGAAAAACAGCGCTTGTTCCACTTGATTTTGCTTAAACTTCCGTCTATTTCTAGAGACACCGATCTGAAGTGTTTAAGCGTCATGAAATTTCGATTTAAAACTTGTTGAGAACGATAGTCCGGATGAAACGTCCTTACAGTCATGTTCAACATATCTCTGTATAATTTCATAATTTCTAACATTTTACCCACACGCAATAATTTACGGCGTTTTAATATTCAAAGTTCACTTGTCAGCGGATGGTTATAGGACTTCGGATCTTAGAATAATTGGTTAGAGCAAAAACATTTCTGATAACGTCAGCATAAGGTACTTTTTGGTTTCCCTGTACTTTCTTGGCACGGCATTTTATATCTTAAAATTCAGGCAGGATGGCCGAGCGGTCTTAGGCGCTGGTTTTAGGCCCCAGTCACTTCGGTGGCGCGAGTTCGAATCTCGCTCCTGTCAACGTATCATACATGTCTGGAAATGACGTCGGACAAACGATCTTATTTCCGCTTAACTATATCGCCGAGAGAAATACGGGAATTTTTAAAAAAGTATTTTACAAGTTTCGCTTGCATGAATGACGGGAGCGCTAAAACGACTTAATTGTGCAGGTATTCCACCCAAAAAACAGGCAAAACCCTCTAGATTGCTCAAAAGTCACCCGAAAAATACACTTGCAGTGGAATGTGCAGAGCCGGTTGTGCATCAACGTATCATTTTGCGTCACTTACTTATTTAAATTTTTCATAAATTTCGGTCATTCATGTTTGTCATCTAGTGCCTAAATACGCAGAAATACGATATTATCTGCACGCTCGTCCTCATTATGTATTTGAAAAGGCGGGCAGGATGGCCGAGCGGTCTAAGGCGCTGGTTTAAGGCACCAGTCACTTCGGTGGCGCGAGTTCGAATCTCGCTCCTGTCATCTTATGTTGCATGTCTGGAAATGTCGTAAGACAGAAAATCTCGATTACGCTTAAAAACTTTGCCGCCAGAAACACGCGAATTTTTTAAAATATATTTAACAAGTCTTCAACGCATTGGGGAAAAACAGCGCTTGTTCCGCTTGATTTTGCTTAAACTTCCGTCTATTTTTAGAGACACCGATCTGAAGTGTTTAAGCGTCATGAGATTCCAATTTACAGCTTGTTGAGAACGGTAGTCCGGATGAAACATCTTTACAGTCATCTTCAACATATCTCTGTATAATTTCATAATTTCTAACATTTTACCCACATGCAATAATTTACGGCGTTTTAATATTCAAAATCCACTTGTCAGCGGATGGTCTTAGGACTTCGGATCTTAGGATAATTGTTTAGAGTAAAAACATTTCTGCTAACTTCAGAATAAGTCACTTTTTGGTTTCCCTGTTGTTTCTTGGCACCGCATTTTATATCTTAAAAAGCAGCCAGGATGGCCGAGCAGTCTAAGGCGCTGGTTTTAGGCACCAGTCACTTCGTTGGCGCGAGTTCGAATCTCGCTCCTGTCAACTTATCATATATGTCTATAAATGTCGGACAAACGTTCTTATTTCCGCTTAACTATTTCGCCGAGAGAAATACGGGAATTGAAAAAAAAAATATTTTACAAGTTTCGCTTGCATGAATGACGGGAGCGCTGAAACTGCTTGACTGTGCAGGTATTGCACCCAAAAACAGGCAAAACCCTCCAGATTGCTCCAAAGTCACCCGAAAAATACACTTGCAGTGGAATGTGCAGAGCTGGTTGGGCATCAACGTATCATTTTGCGTCACTTACTAATTTAAATTTTTCATAAATTTCGGTTACTCATGTTTGTCATCTAGTGCTTAAATACGCGGAAATACGATGTTATCAGCACGCTCGTCCACATTATGTATTTGAAACGGCGTGCAGGATGGCCCAGCAGTCTAAGGCGCTGGTTTAAGGCACCAGTCACTTCGGTGGCGCAAGTTCGAATATCGCTCCTGTCATCTTATCTTGCATGTCTGGAAATGTTGTCGGACAGAAGATCTCCTTTACGCTTAAATACTTTGCCGCCAGAAACACGCGAATTTTTCATAATATAATTAACAAGTCTTCCTCGCATTGTGGAAAAACAGCGCTTGTTTCACTTGATATTGCTTCAACGTCCGTCTATTTTTAGAGACACCTATCGGAAGTGTTTAAGCGTCATGAGATTTCGATTTAAAACTTGTTGAGAACGATGGTCCGGATGAAACGTCCTTACAGTCATGTTCAACATATCTCTGTATAATTTCATAACTTCTAACATTTTATCCACAAGCAAAACTTTACAGCGTTTTAATGTTCAAAGTTCACTTGTCTGCGGATGGTTTTAGGACTTCGGATCTTAGAATAATTGGTTAGAGCAAAAACATTTCTGCTAACGTCAGCATAAGCTACTTTTCGGTTTCCCTGTATTTTCTTGACACGGCATTTTATATCTTAAAAAGCAGCCAGGATGGCAGAGCAGTCTAAGGCGCTGGTTTTAGGCACCAGTCACTTCGGTGGCGCGAGTTCGAATCTCGCTCCTGTCAACTTATCATACATGTCTATAAATGATGTCGGACAAACGTTCTTATTTCCGCTTAACTATTTCGCCGAGAGAAATACGGGAATTTAAAAAAAAGTATTTTACAAGTTTCGCTTGCATGAATGACGGTAACGCTGAAACTGCTTGATTGTGCTGATATTCCATCCAAAAACAGGCAAAACCCTCTAGATTGCTCAAACGTCACCCAAAAAATACACTTGCAGTGGAATGTGCAGAGCTGGTTGGGCATCAACGTATCACTTTGCGTCACTTACTTATTTGAATTTTTCATAAATTTCAGTCATTCATTCATTCATCTTAGAATAATTGGTTAGAGCAAAAACATTTCTGCTAACGTCAGCATAAGCTACTTTTCGGTTTCCCTGTATTTTCTTGACACGGCATTTTATATCTTAAAAAGCAGCCAGGATGGCAGAGCAGTCTAAGGCGCTGGTTTTAGGCACCAGTCACTTCCGTGGGGCGAGTTCGAATCTCGCTCCTGTCAACTTATCATACATGTCTTGAAATGACGTCGGACAAACGTTCTTATTTCCGCTTAACTATATCGCCGAGAGAAATACGAGAATTTTTAAAAAAGTATTTTACAAGTTTCGTTTGCATGAATGACGGTAACGCTGAAACTGCTTGATTGTGCTGATATTCCATCCAAAAATAGGCAAAACCCTCTAGATTGCTCCAAAGTCACCCGAAAAATAGACTTGCAGTGGAATGTGCAGAGCTGGTTGGGCATCAACGTATCATTTTGCGTCACTTACTTATTTAATTTTTTTATAAATTTCGGTTATTCATGTTTGTCATCTAGTGCCTAAATACGCAGAAACACGATATTATCTGCACGCTCGTCCTCATTATGTATTTGAAAAGGCGGGCAGGATGGCCGAGCGGTCTAAGGCGCTGGTTTAAGGCACCAGTCACTTCGGTGGCGCGAGTTCGAATCTCGCTCCTGTCATCTTATGTTGCATGTCTGGAAATGTCGTCGGACAGAAAATCTCATTTACGCTTAAAAACTTTGCCGTCAGAAACACGCGAACTTTTCAAAATATAATTAACAAGTCTTCTTCGCATTGGGAAAAAACAGCGATTGTTCCACTTGATTTTGCTTAAACTTCCGTCTATTTTTAGAGACACCGATCTGAAATGTTTAAACATCATGAGATTTCGATTTACAACTTGTTGAGAACGATGGTCTGGATGAAACGTCCTTACAGTCATGTTCAACATATCTCTGTATAATTTCATAATTTCTAACATTTTACCCACAAGCAATAATTTACGGCGTTTTAATATTCAAAGTTCACTTGTCAGCGGATGGTTTTAGGACTTCGGATCTTAGCATAATTGGTTAGAGCAAAAACATTTCTGCTAACGTCAGCAAAAGCTACTTTTTGGTTTCCCTGTACTTTCTTGGCGCGGCATTTTATATCTTAAAAAGCAGGCAGGATGGTCGAGCGGTCTAAGGCGCTGGTTTTAGGCACCAGTCACTTCGGTGGGGCGAGTTCGAATCTCGCTCCTGTCAACTTATCATACATGTCTGGAAATGATGTCGGACAAACGTTCTTATTTCCGCCTAACTATTTTGCCGAGAGAAATACAAGAATTTTAAAAAAAAGTATTTTTCAAGTTTCGCTTGCATGAATGACGGGAGCGATGAAACTGCTTGATTATGCAGGTATTCCATCCAAAAACAGGCAAAACCCTCTAGATTGCTCCAAAGTAACCCGAAGAATACACTTGCAGTGGAATGTGCAGAGCTGGTTGGGCATCAACGTATCATTTTGCGTCACTTACTTATTTATTTTTTTTATAAATTTCGGTTATTCATGTTTGTCATCTAGTGCCTAAATACGCAGAAACACGATATTATCTGCACGCTCGTCCTCATTATGTATTTGAAAAGGCGGGCAGGATGGCCGAGCGGTCTAAGGCGCTGGTTTAAGGCACCAGTCACTTCGGTGGCGCGAGTTCGAATCTCGCTCCTGTCATCTTATGTTGCATGTCTGGAAATGTCGTCGGACAGAAAATCTCATTTACGCTTAAAAACTTTGCCGTCAGAAACACGCGAACTTTTCAAAATATAATTAACAAGTCTTCTTCGCATTGGGGAAAAACAGCGATTGTTCCACTTGATTTTGCTTAAACTTCCGTCTATTTTTAGAGACACCGATCTGAAATGTTTAAACATCATGAGATTTTGATTTACAACTTGTTGAGAACGATGGTCTGGATGAAACGTCCTTACAGTCATGTTCAACATATCTCTGTATAATTTCATAATTTCACAAGCAATAATTCGGCGTTTTAATATTCAAAGTTCACTTGTCAGCAGATGGTTTTAGGACTTCGGATCTTCGAATAATTGGTTAGAGCAAAAACATTCCTGCTAACGTCAGCATAAGCTACTTTTCGGTTTCCCTGTATTTTCTTGACACGGCATTTTATATCTTAAAAAGCAGCCAGGATGGCAGAGCAGTCTAAGGCGCTGGTTTTAGGCACCAGTCACTTCGGTGGCGCGAGTTCGAATCTCGCTCCTGTCAACTTATCATACATGTCTATAAATGATGTCGGACAAACGTTCTTATTTCCGCTTAACTATTTCGCCGAGAGAAATACGGGAATTTAAAAAAAAGTATTTTACAAGTTTCGCTTGCATGAATGACGGTAACGCTGAAACTGCTTGATTGTGCTGATATTCCATCCAAAAACAGCCAAAACCCTCTAGATTGCTCAAACGTCACCCAAAAAATACACTTGCAGTGGAATGTGCAGAGCTGGTTGGGCATCAACGTATCACTTTGCGTCACTTACTTATTTGAATTTTTCATAAATTTCGGTCATTCATTCATTCATCTTAGAATAATTGGTTAGAGCAAAAACATTTCTGCTAACGTCAGCATAAGCTACTTTTCGGTTTCCCTGTATTTTCTTGACACGGCATTTTATATCTTAAAAAGCAGCCAGGATGGCAGAGCAGTCTAAGGCGCTGGTTTTAGGCACCAGTCACTTCCGTGGGGCGAGTTCGAATCTCGCTCCTGTCAACTTATCATACATGTCTTGAAATGACGTCGGACAAACGTTCTTATTTCCGCTTAACTATATCGCCGAGAGAAATACGGAATTTTTAAAAAAGTATTTTACAAGTTTCGTTTGCATGAATGACGGTAACGCTGAAACTGCTTGATTGTGCTGATATTCCATCCAAAAATAGGCAAAACCCTCTAGATTGCTCCAAAGTCACCCGAAAAATAGACTTGCAGTGGAATGTGCAGAGCTGGTTGGGCATCAACGTATCATTTTGCGTCACTTACTTATTTAATTTTTTATAAATTTCGGTTATTCATGTTTGTCATCTAGTGCCTAAATACGCAGAAACACGATATTATCTGCACGCTCGTCCTCATTATGTATTTGAAAAGGCGGGCAGGATGGCCGAGCGGTCTAAGGCGCTGGTTTAAGGCACCAGTCACTTCGGTGGCGCGAGTTCGAATCTCGCTCCTGTCATCTTATGTTGCATGTCTGGAAATGTCGTCGGACAGAAAATCTCATTTACGCTTAAAAACTTTGCCGTCAGAAACACGCGAACTTTCAAAATATAATTAACAAGTCTTCTTCGCATTGGGGAAAAACAGCGATTGTTCCACTTGATTTTGCTTAAACTTCCGTCTATTTTTAGAGACACCGATCTGAAATGTTTAAACATCATGAGATTTCGATTTACAACTTGTTGAGAACGATGGTCTGGATGAAACGTCCTTACAGTCATGTTCAACATATCTCTGTATAATTTCATAATTTCTAACATTTTACCCACAAGCAATAATTTACGGCGTTTTAATATTCAAAGTTCACTTGTCAGCGGATGGTTTTAGGACTTCGGATCTTAGATAATTGGTTAGAGCAAAAAATTTCTGCAAACGTCAGCAAAAGCTACTTTTTGGTTTCCCTGTACTTTCTTGGCGCGGCATTTTATATCTTAAAAAGCAGGCAGGATGGTCGAGCGGTCTAAGGCGCTGGTTTTAGGCACCAGTCACTTCGGTGGGCGAGTTCGAATCTCGCTCCTGTCAACTTATCATACATGTCTGGAAATGATGTCGGACAAACGTTCTTACTTCCGCCTAACTATTTTGCCGAGAGAAATACAAGAATTTTAAAAAAAAAGTATTTTCAAGTTTCGCTTGCATGAATGACGGGAGCGATGAAACTGCTTGATTATGCAGGTATTCCATCCAAAAACAGGCAAAACCCTCTAGATTGCTCCAAAGTAACCCGAAGAATACACTTGCAGTGGAATGTGCAGAGCTGGTTGGGCATCAACGTATCATTTTGCGTCACTTACTTATTTAATTTTTTTATAAATTTCGGTTATTCATGTTTGTCATCTAGTGCCTAAATACGCAGAAACGATATTATCTGCACGCTCGTCCTCATTATGTATTTGAAAAGGCGGGCAGGATGGCCGAGCGGTCTAAGGCGCTGGTTTAAGGCACCAGTCACTTCGGTGGCGCGAGTTCGAATCTCGCTCCTGTCATCTTATGTTGCATGTCTGGAAATGTCGTCGGACAGAAATCTCATTTACGCTTAAAACTTTGCCGTCAGAAACACGCGAACTTTTCAAAATATAATTAACAAGTCTTCTCGCATTGGGGAAAAACAGCGATTGTTCCACTTGATTTGCTTAAACTTCCGTCTATTTTTAGAGACACCGATCTGAAATGTTTAAACATCATGAGATTTCGATTTACAACTTGTTGAGAACGATGGTCTGGATGAAACGTCCTTACAGTCATGTTCAACATATCTCTGTATAATTTCATAATTTCACAAGCAATAATTCGGCGTTTTAATATTCAAAGTTCACTTGTCAGCAGATGGTTTTAGGACTTCGGATCTTCGGATAATTGGTTAGAGCAAAAACATTCCTGCTAACGTCAGCAAAAGCTACTTTTTGGTTTCCCTGTACTTTTGGCACGGCATTTTATATCTTAAAAAGCAGGCAGGATGGCCGAGCGGTCTAAGGCGCTGGTTTAAGGCACAAATCACCTCAGTGGCGCGAGTTCGAATCTCGCTCCTGTCATCTTATCTTGCATGTCTGGGAATGTCGTCGGAGAGAAGATCTCGTGTACGCTTAAATACTTTGC
>JASGCC010000659.1:0-64700 GCA_030067915.1 Hydractinia echinata
TTTCTGTTGTGTTTTCGGATATTCTAATTTCAGTTCAGGTTCTGCATGAATTCTTGAACTCTGTTCTTAATCAGTTCCGAATATTTGTATTTTGAGCGCAAGGCTCGCTAAAAGTTATTTTTATCTACGTAGATTTTTTTAGATTTTTTACTTTCACTGTACGTACAAAAAGTATATTTAAACCTGTTTTATATTTGTTGATTCAAGTATATAGAATGGAATGTGTCTATTTACTTAGCTCGACCATTTTGAATAAAAAAACACCTATCAAACATGTAATACAATTCTAGCTACTTGCGAAAATTTCCTCCGCGAAGTGACACAGAAAGCGTTTTTCTATCCCTCGTTTCTCCCAGTTCTGTAGCCGAGCGGCTTCTTGTTTGTTAATAAATCCAGTGGTCAAAACAGCTCAAAAATAAACTCATAAAATTGTTTTTAACTATAGATCAAAATTGTAGACTATCGCAGACCTCAATTCTAAGACTACGCTCATCTTGAAATTTTGCTTGCACCCTAAATGGAATATAACCAAAAAACAACAATTCCACGTATTAGTATCGATATTGATATTGATCAAGAATTTGCGCGGGAAGACATGGAAGAAATTTACAACCACAGGCAAGTATGATAATCTCTTCAGGAAATGTTGGGCAACAACAGGCTGCCTAATCAGTGTCGTTGGTTCAAATGACGACAAGATCAAACCAGAAGGTCTTCGAGACCATAAAGTACCCCCACCCAAAAGTTCAGTGTTCTCCGTCTTTCGCTGATCTATTCATACGAGAAACAAAATTTGTTCTGAAACTTTAAAACGGATAAGGAAAGTACAAAGAATTCAACTGATGATGTTGGTAGCCATCACGCTGAAATTGCTTCTTCTTCCTCAGACAAATCTTCCATCTCTATTTAAAATGAAGTAAATAACAGTACCAAAACAAGCCAGATCCTGTACCACGCAAAGGTTTTTTTTTATATTTAATACTCTAATACTCGAAACATATATAAAGTATTTTCGAATCCACTTCTAGGATGGATAAATCAAGGTCAGTTGTCCGTTAAAATAGATCCCCAAAAGAAGTAAGGGTTACTCTAGGAAATAGATACGCAGATGCCGGAAATAGTGGCCTCGCTTGATGGATCTTCACATAGACCTGGTTATACGTTCCTGCTTAGTGTTGATTCATGTATTGACTCTGTTTGAAAAAAGGTCACTCACACACAAAAAATCGAAATCGCTACAATCTGATTCTAGTTGCGCTTTTTTGAAACTTCAACCATTAGATTTTTAGAAAAACATTAACCGTTGGTGTTTCTTTCTCAAAATTGTCCAAAATTGGTGTGTTTATTAATAAGGGTAAAATCTTGGTATTGTCGGACGAAATTTTCTGCTTCTAAGGTGTAGGCGTTTTATAAGGTGACAGGAGTTAAGCTGAAACATCATTTTCATTAAAGGTAAGGCTCTTATTAACATTAAATCAGAATAGATAGAACTAAAAAAAACTAATTTTCTTTAATGATCATACACATCATTTGACGGCCCATCTCTTATAATAATACAGAGAGCGTGTGTGTCTGTGACAGGCAAAGTGGATGTGTTCATTTTCCTTTGATGTAGCCGAAAAAGATATGTTTAATTTGTTACTCGACAAATTTAACGTCGCGACGTCAATTACACTAATTTAACGTCAATATCTTTATTAAACTAGTGGATAAAGCCCGTGAAACAATACAGGATAACAATGAAAAAGAAGCGTCATTTAAATTTTAATGACGTCAGCAACCCGTCCACAAAAAAAGAGGGTAACCAGGGACCACCAAGAACCAATTTGGATAAGTTTTTCAAACCGGGGTCTCTGAATCCGTTTCGGAATGAACGGGTTTATGACGTCATCAAAAAACATTTAAACCACAATAATTCCGTAACCGTTTGTCAAAAATAAATGATCCTATACATTTTCTTTATCAGCGTTTCAAGATCTATACGATGGAGGGAACGGGTATACAAATTTCTAAAAAAAATCTTTTTCGTGTTTTGGCAAGTCTTTGCTGACGTCAGCAAAATTTTTAAACCCTTATATCTCATTAACCGTTTATCAAAAGCACGTGATTATACACACTTTCTTGATTTGCGCTTTAAGCTCTACACAATAGAGGCAACGTGAAAACAAGGTTCTAAATTTTTTTGTGTGGATGGGTTGCTGACGTCATCAAAATTCAAATGACGCTTTTTTTTCATTTTTATCCTGCCTCAGTGGATTTTTCCACGAGCTTTATCGACTAGTCTCTATAATAGTACATATAGTAATAGTAATAGAGACTGTATTTGTCTTTAATAGGTAAAAGTGAATGTATTCATTTTCATTTGATGTCCCCGAAAAATGCATGTCTCAAATGCTAATCGACAAATTTAACGTCGCGACGTTAATAACATTAATTTAACGTCAATATCTTATATTAAATTAAAAAAAGCCATTACAATGCACTTAAATCTTTGAGTCCAAATAACTTGGAAACGAGTTGGTGGCGTCAGTCATTTTTCACTGCATGGGTAACTAGGGACTACCTAGGACCAATTTGGTTAATTTTCCTAAACCTGGGTCCCCGAATCCGTTTCGGAATGAATGGGTTGATGACGTCATCAAAAAAACCTTTAAACCCTAATATCTCCGCAACCGTTTGTCAAAAGTACATAATCCTATACATTTTCTTTAACAGATTTTCTAGATCTATATGATGAAGGCAACGAGTATACAAATTTTTTTTTAAAAAGTTTTGTACTACGAATGGAATTTGCTGACGTCAGCAATATTTTTTAAACTCTTATATCTTCTTATAATCTGTTCGTTAAATGTCCATGCTTATGTACATTATTTTGATCAGCGTTTTAAGGTCTCACAATAGAGGCAACGTGTACACAAATTACGGAAAAAAAGGTTGGTGTATTGACGGGTCCTTGCAGACGTCGTTAAAATTCAAGTTATGGTTCTCTTTTCCATTATACTCCTGCCTAAGTGGATTTTTCCACGGGCCTTATCGACTAGTATATAATATAACATTTACATTCATTACATCGCACCATAAAAAGGATAGAAGATACCAAAATTTAATTGAGCTAACCGCGATATAATAGTTTCTCTTGTACCATGAATATAACACTTGTTCGTCACGAGAAAATATTCTACATCGGGTTCTCTTTACTAGAGGCAAAAGTTTTCCAGTGTGTTTTGCCCACCTCTGCAATATGTTACCGTTCCAGACAATACTTTTTGAAAAGAAGAAAGCGACAAAAATTAATAATCAAAGATTTTTCGATGAATATTTTAAATAACATTTTCGTGTTATTACAGTGGTTTCATATTTTGATCTCAACTTTGTGCCTTTTCTTTAACTCTGGTATCTTGTTAAAACTACAAAGACTCTGGGAACGAAGTTGTAATTGAAAATTGGTCATGCATAGTCTTGCGTAGTGTTTGCCGATCCGGGTCTCAAAATGTTATGTCCAGTGTACAGAAATTTTATCTAAGAATTTTCAAACTACCCCAATTTGTTATTACACATTGAAGAGTATTAAACAGAAGTCGTACGTTGTTTCCCCACTCACTCTTCTAATGTTTTTTGCAAAATTTTGAAACAACGGTCCATTCCTTCAACATACCTTCTATAAATTTTTCAAAATCATAAAATAGAAGTTCACCTATAACTTTTAGCTTACACCCGCTCTGGAAAAGAGGTTAATTAAGTTTGCGGCATTTATTTAGTGGAAATCAAAAGATGAAGCGATTATGATAACGAGCAGCCCTGAGTGTAGTCCTGTGAAATCACGCGGAAATGTAAATGTAGAAGCCACATCCTTCTTTTCGCTTCAATGTAATCAATGTAACTCCCTTGATGTAATACTTGCTGCTAACTGACTGAGTATTATAAAACACTATGGTCCGTTGTATACTGAAGAAAAAAGCTTTTTCTTGTTTGACTCCGTTATCTACATAATTTTGATGTTATGATAAAGTTGATAATTTTCAGATGCAGTATCCATTAGATCAATTGATGTTGTTGAATTTACTGGTGATCTGGTGATGGCCATTGCATAATCTATTCTGTACTTGAATCTATATTAGTACCCCCTCTCCCCAACTACCAACACAGGTACATTCACAATATTTCAAGATAATGCATTAACTAAATATAAGGCACGACTATCTTCTCCAACTCATCCCCGCTCTCCTCGGCTTTTAAAATATATGTAGCGGTAGGGTTAAACTGGTTAAATGGTTTTGATAACTTTTTGTGGATCATGTTCAAATCGTGACCGCCTATACTATTCATCGTTAAACGAGCATTAATTAGCACTATCTTCAAAAATGACGTATTCTCTTGTAGGCTTGTCTCATCTGCGGCGCTGGTGGATATCATGTTACCTGCTCTGCAAGGAAATATACTGCTTTTAAGAGTGATATCAAGGTTCACGTTTTCCACAAAGGAAATCATACATGTGCAGCAAAAATTCAAAACCTTAGACCCACGGACGAGGTTTTACTTGCTGTTCATCCGAATGGTCCACCAAGTGCCATTCAGGGAAATACCGTTTTATCTGTCATGCGAGTTAAAAAGCCTTGGTCAGAAGTTGATAAAACTGTAGAACGTTTATCAAATAAAAAAGTGTTTCGAACGAGAAAATAAAGCAAAAAGGAAGGTTACGGAAATGAGTTCAAAGCTGTTTCAGAATATAAAAACTACACTGACCAAAAAGACAAATTCCTAATCAACTCAGTCGATGAAAATAATCAGCGTGTGTTCAAGTCTTCATTGCAAAAGCTGCAGATGGCTAAAAATGCAAATGAAGATGCTGGCCATTTTCTTTCTACTGAATTTTGTTTTGATGGAAAGGTCAAGCGAACGAGGAACTTTACTACACTGACTGCGCACTTGTATAATCCATTATTACAAAAGGAGGTGTCAATCGCGATAATGGAGTGTGTAGTGAAGATACTGAGAACATCCATGCTTTTTGGAAAGATTTCAATTGTGCTTTTAAGGAAGCTAACAATTGCGAAGCGAAATTTAACCCAACTGGCTGGGTGGTAGAGATGGCTACAGCAAATTTTACGGGTCTGAAGAGAATATATGGCGAAGATGTTTTAGAAAAAATTAAAGGTTGTGAATTTCATTTTTATGAAATTAGTAGAATCAAGGAAATTAGGAGCATGGGAAGATGATTTCGAAATGCATGCAAAACAGTTACCTTACGCAGCAACACCTGAATCATACAACTCGGCATATGACAGTATCAACAGTATCATTATCGGATACAGTGAGCAAGTGGATCTTCAACCGTGGCTGCAATGGTGGCACCAACGTCGTCAGTACATATCTCGCTCATTCACCAATATTAATGCTCCTAGATCTAACTTAGCTGAAGAATTCCATGCAGGATGGGTTAACAAAGGTCATTTGGAGAGTCAAATAGCACAGTAAAAAGACTCTAGCACCAGCGTGGGATCCGGATCATCTATAGCTGGTGTGAAAAGCAGGCATGAAGATGTTATGTTGATGTTACATCGACGCCATCATGTACCTGCACAGGTTTTCAAAAAAGATTGCACGTGTCTGATGGTGGAAGGTACATTAACAATTCCTTACAACAGCGATGGCGCAGTTGAGCAAAAGTTTTACATTTGTGCCGCTGATATTGCTTGCGATCACCACGTCCTTGTCCAATGTGCAAACACCATTGGAAATTTTGCACGTGAATGATGTAACGAAAGTAGATGTCGATGAATTCATCACAAATACTAGTATTGTTGTTAATAGCATGTAAGACAATCCATATTCAGCCAAGATAAAATACATTTTATATATTACGTTGTGTCATATATTTTATTAATTAGGCGAGTGGCATAATACAATTACTCTGTTTTTCGTGTTCTGTATTTTAGAAACGTAGGACACGTATGGCACGTCATTTAGCAAACTCCTAAGCATGTCACCAACATCCAAATAAGAGCCGTTTGAGCAAGCCGCAGTCAGATTTAAGAAATCTATCGTTTTACCCAAGAGTCATATTTACTCAAAAAGGGCCCAAAACCGCCATTACAACCTCGTAAAGAAATCATTGGACCACAGACAAATTCTTGTTCATGTAGATTACGCTGAGTCTTACAAAGATTCCCAACAAAATGAGAATCAAAGTGCGTACTTCAGAAACGCATTTTTACAGCGTGCTGCTACACAGAATCGCGAGATGATGATGTAGGCCTGAAGAAAGATTCAATTGTTGTGTATAGTGAGAGCAAAAATCATGATAGGGCTGCAGCTCTTAGTTGTTTTAAGAAAGTTGTTGAAAAAGCAGAAGAATAAATGCTGCAAGTTACGACAGAATTTATGTTTGGAGTGATAGGTGTTCGGCGCAGTTTCGTCTTTTAACGGAGAATATTTTTGATGATACTGACCTGATTTGGAGTTACAATGAAAAAAGCCATGAAAAGGGTCCTATGGACGGTGTCGGTGGAACGGTGAAAAACATCATATTTCGTAAAGTGAAATCAGGCTTTCTTACCATCGATACGGTACTCGAGTACCATCAAGCAGTTTTGAAATTTGTTCCTTCAATTCATAGTGTTTATTAGAAGAACATCAGCACAGAACATCAGTATCAGCATACTGATGTTCTGTGCGGGCCTGAGAACATTGAACATGAGTCAAAAAAGATCCAGAAAACCTCAAAATACACCATGAGAGGTTTCAAATAAAGGGGGTGTATGCTTTGAAGTTTTTTTACTTAGCAGAGGATGAACATCCATTTTACACCCAATGGTACGCTAACGGAAACGATGTTGTGATCTGTGGACACGAAAGCTCAGAGTCTGATGACAACTATTGTGCCTCGTGCCTCGACGAATACCGACAAGGAGAAAACAAAGAGTGGATACAATGTCCCGGACTGTGTCAGCAATAGTGCCATGAAGAGTGCTTCTATAACTAAATTTAGACTATGATTTTCTTGTAACTATAACTTCAGATCATTACTTTTTTATCAGTTTTTCCCGTTTCTCTTTCCACATGAAAACCCTTATTTTATTTTCGGATTTTTACGCATTATACAGCTATATGACAGAGTAACAAAGGGTTGCAAACTGTGTTTTTATTTTGGCTGAAGTTGCAGTAGAGTTATATTTTGAAAAATACATTACAGCCGAAACACTATAATGTTGTTTGCGCTTTACTCGATCCACGACATACTGTATACCTGTTTGACACAGTTTGTGGTTTCTTATGAAGCACTCCACTGGGCGTTCAACTTCAGGCCGCACAGTTACTTGTGGCTTAACCCGGCTAGTCTATATTATAATACCCGTATACGTCTGTGTCACGCAAAATAATAACCGCAGTAGTGAGACACACAAAATGCGGCTAATAAAGGAGGGGCAAACTCGTGGATTTCTCAACGGATTACAGACTAGTAGCGAGATAATACACAACACATACCTTGTTTTCATGACTATTTATTATATCAAAAGTTTCAGCAGAAATTTCTGTTTTCACTAACATCGTATTAAATCGAGACAATGCGCACTACAATGTAGTTCATCTTGTTCGTTGTCTTTTCCTTTTCTCTTTGGAATAGCAAAACCCTCGTGACATTTTTCAACAACAAGAATGCTAGAAAGCCTTGTGCAAAAGGAGCTAGCTACCAATGTCTTACTATCTCCATATCTTTAATTATGTTTGGTGACCTTGTCTTGTTCCAACAATCTCCAGGCGCATATTTACTTTGGACAAAAGAAGCTTAACACACGCACCAGAAATACACAGCACGTTAAAGGGACTAATTGACTTGGTCAGAACTACGCGTCAAGTGCATCATCGTAGATTGATTAATTGAAATGTTACAAATGAAAGCCACAACCCATCGTGCAGATAGCTTATTTTTCTTCAGATGGTTCGAATGGGGAAACTTCCTTGACTTCTCGTAACTCAAGTGCACGTATTTCGGTAAAAGGTTTTTACAATAAGTAGACAACGAGATCTTCTTACAGCTCGTAAATAAGTTTCTCTGTTTTCTTCGAGAACAGAAAGACTGATAAGTAATGAAAAATGTGTACTAAACAGGTATGACGCCGAAAAAGGATTTGTTTGTTTCTAAACATGGGGTCGAGTTGACCGCACGATGAATTAGTTTATAAATTCAAAACAAAAATAGTTTATTTTGGGGATATTAATATATTTTTAACCTTAAAAATTTCATAAAGAATATTTAACATCAAGTACAAAATGAAGTTTGTACTTTTTAGCATTTCAGTTCAACCACTTAACACGGATCTTTTAACGAAAAAAGAAACCAAAACAAACCAAAAATAATAACAAAATACCTATATATTATATTAATCACAAACACATGGGTTTACAGGTAAGTTAATACCGTGCCAGTGACCCTTACTCTAATCACACACGCATTGGTTTACAGGTAAATTAATACCGTGCCAGTGACCATTACTCTAATAACACACACATAGGTTTACAGGTAAGTTAATACCGTGCCAGTGACCCTTACTCTAATCACACACACATGGGTTTACAGGCAAGTTAATACAGCTCACAGATAAAATAAAATGGCAGGAAACAATTAGGTCCTCAATCAAAATAATTGGATAAACAAAATAACAATATCTTGTGTATAGAGAGGCTGATACTTCGTCATGCCAGTGACCCTTACTTAAACCGCACACACATGGGTTTACAGGTAAACTAATACCGTGCCAGTGACCCTTACTGTAATCACACACACATGGGTTTACAGGTAAGTTAATACCGTGCCAGTGACCCTTACTCTAATCACACACGCATTGGTTTACAGGTAAATTAATACCGTGCCAGTGACCATTACTCTAATAACACACACATAGGTTTACAGGTAAGTTAATACCGTGCCAGTGACCCTTACTCTAATCACACACACATGGGTTTACAGGCAAGTTAATACAGCTCACAGATAAAATAAAATGGCAGGAAACAATTAGGTCCTCAATCAAAATAATTGGATAAACAAAATAACAATATCTTGTGTATAGAGTGGCTGATACTTCATCATGCCAGTGACCCTTACTTAAACCGCACACACATGGGTTTACAGGTAAGCTAATACCGTGCCAGTGACCCTTACTGTAATCAAACACACATGGGTTTACAGGTAAGTTAATACCGTGCCAGTGACCCTTACTCTAATCACACACGCATTGGTTTACAGGTAAATTAATACCGTGCCAGTGACCCTCACTCTGATCACACACACATTGGTTTACAGGTAAGCTAATACCGTGCCGGTGACCCTTACTCTAATCACACACACATGGGTTTACAGGTAAGTTAATACCGTGCCAGTGACCCTTACTCTAATTACACACGCATTGGTTTACAGGCAATTTAATACAGCTCACAGATAAAATAAAATGGCAGGAAACAATTAGGTCCTCAATCAAAATAATTGGATAAACAAAATAACAATATCTTGTGTATAGAGTGGCTGATACTTCATCATGCCAGTGACCCTTACTTAAACCGAACACACATAGGTGTGCAGGTAAGCTAATACCGTGCCAGTGACCCTTACTGTAATCACACACACATGGGTTTACAGGTAAGTTAATACCGTGCCAGTAACCCTTACTCTAATCACACACGCATTGGTTTACAAGTGAATTAATACCGTGCCAGTGACCCTTATTCTAATCACACACACATGGGTTTACAGGTAAGTTAATACCGTGCCAGTTACCCTAAATCTAATCACACACACATTGGTTTACAGGTAAGCTAATACCGTGGTAGTGACCCTTACTCTAATCACACACACATGGGTTTACAGGTAAGTTAATACCGTGCCAGTGACCCTTACTCTAATCACACACACATGGGTTTACAGGTAAGTTAAAACAGCTCACAGATAAAATAAAATGGCAGGAAACAATTAGGTCCTCAATCAAAATAATTGGATAAACAAAATAACAATATCTTGTGTATAGAGTGGCTGATACTTCATCATGCCAGTGAGCCTTACTTAAACCGCACACACATGGGTTTACAGGTAAGCTAATACCGTGCCCGTGAGCCTTACTGTAATCACACACACATGGGTTTACAGGTAAGTTAATACCGTGCCAGTGACCCTTACTCTAATCACACACGCATTTGTTTACAGGTAAATTAATACCGTGCCAGTGACCATTACTCTAATCACACACACATGGGTTTACAGGTAAGCTAATACCGTGCCAGTGACCCTTACTGTAATCACACACACATGGGTTTAAAGGTAAGTTAATACCGTGCCAGTAACCCTTACTCTGATCACACACGCATTGGTTTACAGGTAAATTAATACCGTGCCAGTGACCCTTATTCTAATCACACACACATGGCTTTACAGGTAAGTTAATACCGTGCCAGTGACCCTCAATCTAATCACACACACATTGGTTTACAGGTAAGCTAATACCGTGGTAGTGACCCTTACTCTAATCACACACACATGGGTTTACAGGTAAGCTAATACCGTGCCAGTGACCCTTATTCTAATCACACACACATGGGTTTACAGGTAAGTTAATACCGTGCCAGTGACCCTCAATCTAATCACACACACATTGGTTTACAGGTAAGCTAATACCGTGGTAGTGACCCTTACTCTAATCACACACACATGGGTTTACAGGTAAGTTAATACCGTGCCAGTGACCCTTACTCTAATCACACACACATGGGTTTACAGGTAAGTTAAAACAGCTCACAGATAAAATAAAATGGCAGGAAACAATTAGGTCCTCAATCAAAATAATTGGATAAACGAAATAACAATATCTTGTGTATAGAGTGGCTGATACTTCATCATGCCAGTGAGCCTTACTTAAACCGCACACACATGGGTTTACAGGTAAGCTAATACCGTGCCAGTGACCCTTACTGTAATCAAACACACATGGGTTTACAGGTAAGTTAATACCGTGCCAGTGACCCTT
The DNA here is from genome assembly GCA_030067915.1 of Hydractinia echinata. Taxonomy (NCBI): domain Eukaryota; kingdom Metazoa; phylum Cnidaria; class Hydrozoa; order Anthoathecata; family Hydractiniidae; genus Hydractinia; species Hydractinia echinata. The sequence goes on from JASGCC010000659.1 coordinate 11,013, forward strand.
ACTCTAATCACACACGCATTGGTTTACAGGAAAATTAATACCGTGCCAGTGACCCTCACTCTGATCACACACACATTGGTTTACAGGTAAGCTAATACCGTGCCGGTGACCCTTACTCTAATCACACACACATGGGTTTACAGGTAAGTTAATACCGTGCCAGTGACCCTTACTCTAATTACACACGCATTGGTTTACAGGCAATTTAATACAGCTCACAGATAAAATAAAATGGCAGGAAACAATTAGGTCCTCAATCAAAATAATTGGATAAACAAAATAACAATATCTTGTGTATAGAGTGGCTGATACTTCATCATGCCAGTGACCCTTACTTAAACCGAACACACATGGGTTTGCAGGTAAGCTAATACCGTGCCAGTGACCCTTACTGTAATCACACACACATGGGTTTACAGGTAAGTTAATACCGTGCCAGTAACCCTTACTCTAATCACACACGCATTGGTTTACAAGTAAATTAATACCGTGCCAGTGACCCTTATTCTAATCACACACACATGGGTTTACAGGTAAGTTAATACCGTGCCAGTGACCCTCAATCTAATCACACACACATTGGTTTACAGGTAAGCTAATACCGTGGTAGTGACCCTTACTCTAATCACACACACATGGGTTTACAGGTAAGTTAATACCGTGCCAGTGACCCTTACTCTAATCACACACACATGGGTTTACAGGTAAGTTAAAACAGCTCACAGATAAAATAAAATGGCAGGAAACAATTAGGTCCTCAATCAAAATAATTGGATAAACAAAATAACAATATCTTGTGTATAGAGTGGCTGATACTTCATCATGCCAGTGAGCCTTACTTAAACCGCACACACATGGGTTTACAGGTAAGCTAATACCGTGCCCGTGAGCCTTACTGTAATCACACACACATGGGTTTACAGGTAAGTTAATACCGTGCCAGTGACCCTTACTCTAATCACACACGCATTTGTTTACAGGTAAATTAATACCGTGCCAGTGACCATTACTCTAATCACACACACATGGGTTTACAGGTAAGCTAATACCGTGCCAGTGACCCTTACTGTAATCACACACACATGGGTTTAAAGGTAAGTTAATACCGTGCCAGTAACCCTTACTCTGATCACACACGCATTGGTTTACAGGTAAATTAATACCGTGCCAGTGACCCTTATTCTAATCACACACACATGGCTTTACAGGTAAGTTAATACCGTGCCAGTGACCCTCAATCTAATCACACACACATTGGTTTACAGGTAAGCTAATACCGTGGTAGTGACCCTTACTCTAATCACACACACATGGGTTTACAGGTAAGCTAATACCGTGGTAGTGACCCTTACTCTAATCACACACACATGGGTTTACAGGTAAGTTAATACCGTGCCAGTGACCATTACTCTAATCACACACACATGGGTTTACAGGTAAGTTAATACCGTGCCAGTGACCCTTACTCCAATCACACACACATTGGTTTACAGGTAAGCTAATACCGTGCCAGTGACCCTTACTGTAATCACACACACATCGGTTTACAGGTAAGTTAATACCGTGCCAGTAACCCTTACTCTAATCACACACGCATTGGTTTACAAGTAAATTAATACCGTGCCAGTGACCCTTATTCTAATCACACACACATGGGTTTACAGGTAAGTTAATACCGTGCCAGTGACCCTCAATCTAATCACACACACATTGGTTTACAGGTAAGCTAATACCGTGGTAGTGACCCTTACTCTAATCACACACACATGGGTTTACAGGTAAGTTAATACCGTGCCAGTGACCCTTACTCTAATCACACACACATGGGTTTACAGGTAAGTTAAAACAGCTCACAGATAAAATAAAATGGCAGGAAACAATTAGGTCCTTAATCAAAATAATTGGATAAACGAAATAACAATATCTTGTGTATAGAGTGGCTGATACTTCATCATGCCAGTGAGCCTTACTTAAACCGCACACACATGGGTTTACAGGTAAGTTAATACCGTGCCAGTGACCATTACTCTAATCACACACACATGGGTTTACAGGTAAGTTAATACCGTGCCAGTGACCATTACTCTAATCACACACACATGGGTTTACAGGTAAGTTAATACCGTGCCAGTGACCCTTACTCCAATCACACACACATTGGTTTACAGGTAAGCTAATACCGTGCCAGTGACCCTTACTGTAATCACACACACATCGGTTTACAGGTAAGTTAATACCGTGCCAGTGACCCTTACTCTAATCACACACGCATTGGTTTACAGGTAAATTAATACCGTGCCAGTGACCCTTACTCTAATCACACACACATGGGTTTATAGGTAAGCTAATACCGTGCCAGTGACCCTTACTCTAATCACACACACATGGGTTTACAGGTAAGTTAATACCGTGCCAGTGACCCTTACTCTAATCACACACACACATTGGTTTACAGGTAAGCTAATACCGTGCCAGTGATCCTTACTCTAATTACACACGCATTGGTTTACAGGCAATTCAATACAGCTCACAGATAAAATAAAATGACAGGAAACAATTAGGTCCTCAATCAAAATAATTGGATGAACAAAATAACAATATCTTGTGTATAGCGGCTGACTATTTTTAGACTATTCTTTTTTTTACGAAGCTTCATACAATGAAGGGGACGCCATTGGTCTAAAAAGTGTTCGGTGAATAGAGATTGGACCCAAATTCAATTTCGGAGGAAATTTCGATTAAAAAAAAAAAGAAGAAAATTTCATACTCTTGTTGATGACGATTGTAAATGATAGATTAGGTACATGTACATGTATAAGTATTCATTGACAAGGAATTGAGTTTTTGTAACATATGCTCCTTTTTTAAGTCTTCATTCTCATCATTGCTTGTCATCATTAAAAAATTTATTAGAATCTCTGGATTAATGTTGTCTTCTCTGACCAGTTCGCCAATTAATTTCGAATTCATTGATCTTTAGCTCATACCATGGATCATTTTTGTACAAATCAGCGAATTCTATAGCAAATAGTCATGACAAGAGCTTCAAATTCCAAATCGCCAGCTTCTTTCCACTCTCATCTGTTCGCTCTGTCCTTTAATGCCGAATTTGTCAAAATTTTTGATCGTTAGTTACATCTTTGCACACTTCTTGTAGCCGTCGAATAGCCACGACAATTTGTGTTGCAGATGCATACTTCTGGATCCCTGCGAGCACATAAATAACCAGGCTCTTTCGGTACTTGTATTTGATGCCAACATTCAGTGGATGTAGCATCAAAGTTGTTTTCGCGTAATAATACGATTTTAATTTGCGAAAAAATATCTAATTATAGAGTTCGGATGATACGTAGCCTTATTGAGGAAAAAATGGCTTTTCATTCCTGAAATAAGAGCTTTCTGTTAAAACGTGCCAGAACAGCTTTATTACTTTAGATGCCAATCCACAATTAAGATTTGAAAAATAGTGAATATCAGTTAGGCATGACAGATCATGCAATTTCTTGGGAGTTAACTCTTCCAAATCACAATAAGTAGGCCGACCTTTTCCCCAGCTGTCTTAACAAAAAAAGCAACAGTTAATCGTTGTTTCATTTTTTTGTCATTCTGTGCTTGTTTTTCTTTCTTAATCAACCCTTTGTCTGTTAGAGCATTACGAAAGACAGCGAGATTTTTCTATATTTTAAATGTTTTTCCAATGATTATCTTTTAATCAATTCGTTTATCTCCGCCATCAAAGAAGTAGCTATTTTTGTGGACATGCCTCATGTCTCGTGAACAATAGGTTTTTTATGGAATATGTTGTTTTCCAGCGATTCAGCCAGCCATCAAAGGCCCTTAGATTATCAAAGTCACTGTTCTTACGTTTTGCTTTTACCGCAATCACCTTCTCTTTATGCATTACACTATTTGGGTAGGTGTTAAAAGTACGTATCTTGACCATTCGAATAAAATCTCATGTACCGTTCATCTTGCACGAACACTTTCATGTTTTTTACGCATTTCCCTTATACCCTTTAAAATATTTGCTGCAGCTGTCTTTCCCATGTTGTGAATGTCTGCTAGTTTCCTATATGCAAGTCTTGAATATTTTTGGCAAAATCTTTTCATCTAATGTTAAGATGTTCTTTGTCAATTAACCAGCAAGCTGCAAATGACGTCCCATTTGCTTTTCAGTTTAAAACAGTAGAACTTTCGTAGCAAATTGCAATGTCTTCATACACAAGAACAAGAAACATCTACGCACAAACATGTCTCCCATTCAAAGATGTTGTTAAAAATATGGATCAACAGATTAAGTTGATTCTTGCGAAGAAAAAACAATGCGATTTAAATTCTTCGGTCCAAGAATACCACGCTCACGGACATATGGAAAACCAAACATGGTTATGAAATATGTGTTTAAAGTCAGAAAATGCAGTTGCTATTTTATTAGCAAAACTAATTGAATCGTGTAACAGATTATAATCTTGATATTCTTGTCTAGTACATATTTATTGGTGCCGAAAAACAGTTCAATGGGGAGAAAAAACGTAAAGAAAAATAGCTAACAAAATGTGTAAAATAAAAACTGTATATAACCAAAACAAATTTTTTTTAAATCATTTATGTCGTCATGTTATTTTTGCAGTGTCTGCTTCATAGAGAACGTTTATAGTATACAACTTCGTCTGGTACAGACAAATTGTCTGCTTTGTTGAGTGTACACGTTAAGATGATCTGCTTTATAAGAGTTGAACATAATACTGTTCCAAATGCCACACACGCCATTGCATGCGCCTGAATTAATTTTAGGATGCTATTTTTGCCCGCCTCAGCTCTGTCATGGCGTGTTCTAAAAAGGTTAATGTAAAAGACATATCTATATCTGACATTATTCTATCGGAAACAGTTACAACTGCAAGCAAACTCACCTGACAAAGAAATTCTAAGTCACGTTAACACCACCGGCGCCATTTAAAAAAAAATAATAGTTCCATATTTAACACTTGTAATTTGCAGAATGAGAAAAAAAATCTCATGTTGTGAGCGGAAAACCCTGGGGATAAAACCTAGTGAAATAGATTAAGTTTTGATTGGCCAAATAAACAAAACTGGGAACAGTTGGAAACATTTTCTTATTGGGAAAGGATATCATTGGTTCCAATGTTGAACAAAAATATGGCAAGGAGTATGTAACACAAGTTTCATGTAAGCTCTCCGCCAAATATGAGAACGTTTTAATGAACACTCGAACCACGAAAGGAGCCGCTATTGCTTCACTAAAAGCCTTCACAGAGGGTACCAATGTTGTAATAATCTTTATGTGGAAAAACATGGTTCAATTTTTGTACCTTAAATTTCTTTTTCTATCAGATTTTGAGAAAACAAATCTTGAGATGTTTTAACTTTAAATTACAAAATAAGTGACAATATATTTTCTTTTATTTATTTCTTAACCTATTTTTTGAAATTGAACGGAAAATGTTGAAAATACAATATTGTTTCATAACAGAAAAGCTCTCTCGCAAACCTTTTTAAAAAAAAAAACGATTTTGAGAATAAAATGACGACAAAATTACAGGGTTCTTGCTGAAAAGCAATATTTTCGATAATAAATGAACGAGATGAAATATTATACAAAGCATGTAAATATAAAACAAACAGATTGTGCAAAAAAAAATTATCATCAGAATGCATTAACGAAAACTGCATTAAAACATAGAAGGTTTGGCCAGTGATAAAATGCAGTTGAAAATGGTAGCGCAAGAAGAAAGACGTTTATAAATACTGAGTATTTTCTTGCCTTTCCCAGAATTTAAAACATGGCGACGAGATAAAATACAGTTTATTACATCACGAAGTGGTTGTTTTTTTAGACATGCATTACTATTTCGTGTGGTTATGGCTACATTACTTGGTTTTATAGAACATTTCGACCCTAAATGTGATGACTGGGCGAAATATGTTGATCGATTTGAATTATGCTTTCTTGCTAATGAAATAGAAGAATTAAAGCAAACTGCAGTCTTTCTTACTGTTATTCGAAGCAAAACATACACCTTGTTGAGAAACCTATTCACTCCAGAAAAACCTGCTACTAAACCGATTCACAGAGCTAATTAAAAACCTCCAAAAAAATCTAAATCCAACTCCCATCACAATTGCAGAGAGATATTAATTCTACAATCCAGACCAGAAAGAGGGTGAGTCTTTGGCAGAATACATTGCTTCCTACGAAAGTTATCTGAACATTGTAATTCTGAAACTTTTCTGAGCCAAGCTTTAGGAGAAAAATGTGTATGTGGCATGCAAAGTCAAAGTATTAGAAAACGGCTGTTGGGGGAAAAAGATTTGGATTTGACACTCAAAATTAATTAATCTCACAAGAAACTTTCTCAACAGCAAACACAACAAACAAAATCACTCGCAAAGAACAGATGGCCGGCACTCTATCGCAGAGACAAATGTAAAAGTAAAAAATAGCGAATGTTTGTCCCTATGAGTACTTGGCATGTGATAAATGCCAAAAAGGAAACATATTGGTACAGCTTGCAAGAAGCACCCAGATGATAAAAAACGGAATCTTCGAACCGCGCATCAAATCGAGCAAGAATAGGATATCAGGGTCGAAAGAGAATCGATCTCTGAGGAGGAGACCAAAACATTCAATCACCATTGTGTCCGATAAGTTATTTAATTAGCTTCGAGAAGTCAATAAGCTCAAGAAAACGAACGTGATTTTAAAAACTTACTCGGGCAAACACCTGACTGTAAAAGGGAAATTTGATGCCGAAATCAAGCATAACGGAGGAGTATACAATACTACGATAATGTTGTAAAGAAACGATAGCTGGTTATTTGAAAGAGACTTTCTTAGAAAACGTAAACTAGACTTTCATAAGGTGTATAAAGTTGACGACTTTTCGAATAAAATTATGAAACAGTGTATATAGTTGTTTACTGAAACCCTGGGTAAGATGAAAAACTTTCAGGCAAAAATCAAATGTAAAACTAAAGGCAACACCGAAATTTTCAAAACCTAGGAGCGTACTGTTCACTTTACAGGATGGGGTGACGAAGGAACTACATCGATTAAAAAATCAGGGGATATTACGACCTGTCTCGTTTTCCGAATAGGCTAGCTCGATTGTAGTTGTTCCAAAGCCTGACGGGAACATAAGAATTTGTGCAGATTACAAAAACACCATAAACCCTCATATCGGGACCGACCAATACCATTGCCGACGGCAGAAGAACTATTCGCAACAATAAAGGGGGGTAAAAGTTTACAAAACTAGACTTGCGAACGGCATATCTACAAGCAGAACTGCATCCAGATAGCGGAAAATACTTAAATAAATACGATTAAAGGACTGAAGGAATTTTCAAGAATCCCCTACAAAGAGAGCGTGAGCAGGCGTTACGTGATGTTCCAGTGACTGTTGTCAAAATCGATGACATATTCGTGACATGGGTGAATGAAGCAGATCATCTCAAGAACTTAAAGTAAGTACTAAATATTTTCTTAAGCCTGGAACTGACTCTAAAAAAATCGAAATCAAATTTAACGAAAAGCAAGTCGAGTACTTAGGGTTCATACTAGATAAGAACGGATTTCAAACAAACCCTAGCAAAGTGACTCTAATACTTGAGGCGCCACCACCAACTAGTATTCAGGAATTACAAAGCTTCCTATAGGTGGTGTAAACTATTACGAAAAATTCATACACGACATGGCAACCACCAAAGCTCCGCTATACCAGCTATCACAGAAAAACGTGTCGTGGAAATAGACGCACCAAGAAAAAAAACATATACATCATTGCAGTCAAAACTTGCTGCAGCCCCTACCTTAATGACGTACAATAGCAGGTTGCCGCTCAAGCTTGCGTGTGATGCGTTCACGTATGGGGTGCGATCTGTTCTATCACATATAGTCCCTGATAAATAAGAACGACCGATTGCATTCGCCAGCAGAACAGAATAAACACGAAAAAATGTATTCGCAACTTGACAAAGAAGGCGTGGCAATAATATTTAGTATAACAAAAGTTCATCAGTACTTATTAAATTTAACGACAATCAAGATGGCGAATGCAAATAAAAACAAAGGAAACCGAAAGTGAATTAAACTTGCAATCTGTGAAGAAACTTGTCAAAACTCTGTGTCTAAACGCAAAAAGGGATACGAGAAGTTCCATCCTCACTGCATCACCAATTATTTACACTTCACGACTCCGAATTGTTTGATTCTTGGCGTCTCATCGTTGTTTAACTTAACACAATCTGAGAAGCGATTGAGAGGTATGACAACCTAAACTTAGTTGTGCACGACCATGGCTAACCATACTTCCTTGGAAGATGAAAATCAATATTCTTCATCGCAACCTGTTAGAACTGAACTGCAACATGTTTATGTTCAAAAAAATGATCATTTATCTTCATCTCAAAGTTTGTCAATTTGCTCCGGCTGCCATCGAACTTTCAAGACTGATCGTGGATTGAAGCAACATCAAAGAGCTTGCAAAACAATACAAATCTTGCCAAGTTTTGTACAACAGTCAAATAAACCAGACGAAGCGATTGGAAAAATTCCATTGCATACAATAAATCTGCAAAGTTTCCTGAACGAAATTGCTCATTGGGGGGGAAACCTGTTCGACCTTCCCAAAGGCTCGTCAGGCAAATCATTCATCCAGGAAATTACGCGACAAATAAATTCTTGGAATAGTAAATCACCAAATAGACATTCAGCTCTATGTTTACTAATGTTGATGCCGTCCTTACTTCTGCAACGAACTTCCAAAAAAGATGAAATCCTCAGAAATCAAAGAGCACCTCAAGAGACGTCTCGAGATGTGGAGCAAAAACGAATTCGAGGAACTGTTGTTTGAGTGAACTGTTGTTTGAGTGTAGAACAATCCAGGAACGTCTACCTGATTCATATTCGTACTCAAATGACCCTGACGAGCTATCAAGAAAATTTGCGAATCTGATGATTCAAGGAAAAGTGAATTCAGCATTAAGATTACTCGACCAAAATAACAAAGGTGGTGTGTTGCATTTAACCGACGATACAATGCAATGTCTTCTACAGAAGCATCCCCTTTCTCAACCCATAAATGATGTTATGCGCTTACATGGTCCTGTTCGTCAGGTGGTGTGCAACTAGAATAAAAGGTGCAGCAGGACCATCTGGATTAGACTCAGATTCATGGAGAAAAATCGTAAGTAACCATCATTACGGAACAGCAGCAGATGACCTATGCCACGCCATTGCCCTCATGACTCGACAACTCTGCAGCGAAAGACTTCAAGACCCAGAAAGCATTTCAGCGCTCCTTATCTGTCGCCTCATTCCTCTAAACAAACAACCCGGAGTGAGAACCATCGGAATCGGCGAGGTTCTTCGACGTTTGATTGGTAAAGCAGCAATGACAGTTCTTAGAGCAGATGTATTAAAAGTTGCTGGATACGAACAATTGTGCGCAGGACAGGAAGCAGGAAGCAGGAAACAGGAAGCGAAATCGCAGTGCATGCTATTAGGGATATATTCGATTCAGATGATTGTCAAGGATTTATACAAATCGATGCATCGAACATAGAAATAATTTGTCCAGAGTTAGCAAAGTACGTCATCAACTGCTACTGTCGTCCGTCGAAACTCTTCATTACCGGTGGTGGAGAGGTCCAATCACAAGAAGGGACGACTCAAGGAGGCCCAATCGCGATGGCTATGTATGCAGTTGGACTTATGCCTCTTCTTGCAGCCGTAAATCAATCTGCGCCAGACAGTTCATTCTTGCAACTCGCTTTCGCAGATGACTTTACCGGTATCGGTGATTTAAACATGCTTAGAAAGTGGTGGGACTCTGTGCTACAAATAGGTCCATACTTAGGCTATTACGTAAACAAGTCTAAGTCATTGTTAATAACAAAAGACGAACATTTACAACTTGCAACGAAGATTTTGTGTGATTTTGACATATAAATAAAGGACATCGCCACCTGGGTGCAGTCATTGGGGATGAAGTAACTGTTCAAAGCTACATCGAAAAATTAGTAAAACGATGGATTAAGGAGCTTCAAGTTTTAACATCTATTACTAAAACTCAACACGCAGCATTCTGTGCTTTTAATCACGGACTGAAACATCGTTATACATATATAATGAGAACAAATCCTAACATTTCGACGAATTTAAAGCCGTTGGATGATGAGATCGATAATCTATTAATTGAACTATTAAACAGGTACCATTTTAACGAAGAAGAAAGACTTCTCTTCTCCCTTCCAGCAAAATACGGTGGTTTGGGATTCATCATACCATCGAAAATATCCAACCAGGCATACCGGAACTCCAGATTAGTCACCAGCACATCTATCGAAAACATCAAAACTCAAGAACTTTATCAAAGCAACGAAAAAGAAATAAGAAAAATTAAGGTTAGAATAAAAAACACGAAACAAAGATTACATAAAGATAAACTGGAAGAGTTGAAGACCAAGATGGTCGATCCCTTGAAATTGAAGGCCCTCGAAGCAGCAACGGAACAAGGATCTTCAATATTGTTAACGGCTCTACCTTTAAAAGATTATGGATTTTTCCTGGTCCTTCTGGGACAGCTTGCACATTCGATATAACATCCCGCAATCAAAATGGATTTCTGGTCAAATTGTATAAAAAGTAGCTGACAGAACATATGTGGTTGACTTCGGAACTAGGGAAATTAAACGGCATATTGATCACATTGTCAAAAGCGACTCTTACCTACCGGATAATGAAAACAATCAGGAAGATTCCATAAACATACCTGTAAAAGAAGAGTCAGTGCGAGAACAACCCAGGAACCTACATTATGGCCATTTACGCCACTCAAACACCACATCGAAAGGAATACCCATGTCAAAGCAGGGGTCCTACAGAACTGTACGGTATTGGGTGAATAAAGGAGGGGATTGTGTTGCATATTTATGTATGACGTATGGCATAATTAGAAACCATGTGGCAGTTGGAAATGGTAGCGCAAAAAGAAAGACGTTTATAAATAGTATTCTCTTGTCTTTCACTGAATATAATCAATACAAGTTTTAAAATTTGTTAGTAGAATATTTCGAGCTCCCATGTATCTCAAACTTTCCATTTAAATGCTTTTGTACTTCAGATCAAACTTTCTACTCGCATTTCTGACATTATTATTTACAGTGGAGTGTACAAGACTATTATATTATCTCAATTTAGACGTTTTCATAGTTAATTGAGCAGAACAGAGCAAAAAACAGCATAAATGCCCCTGCCTACAGAAAAATTTTGGAAGAGGAATTACACTCATTTGTTGAGGCTTGCGATGAAGACTTTGCCAGTTAAGCAGAGGAAGAAATAATCTTAAATAAACGCTCAGAAGAAAATCATTAAAAAAATTGACGGGAAAATATACTGGAAACAGAACATGGAATGGTGGAAACTCGTGAATAAGACCTGTGCAATCATTACAGATACCCGAAAAATAAAGAAAAATAACGTCGAAAGACAATCCTGAACTAAGACCAAACCGTTTATGTAATGTAATTGAATTTTTCAAACTTCACGTCACACAAAAAATAATATAAAATATCCATTTTGTACAAAAGCCGTTGGTATAGACGAACTACCTTCCTGGTTACTGAAATTGCAAACAATTAATTATCCCAGTGACTGGAAACGTTCAAAAGTTTCTGCCCTTTTTAAGGCAGGTAACAAGAGTGACATTAATAACTATCGACCAATTAAGGACCTAATGATTACCAAACATTAGGTCCTTAAAAAGGTCCCAAGTAACCACACACACATATGTTATGATAAGCACAATCACAATCATACAGATTTAGCAACGCACACTGCGAAAACACCAGCTGCTCTCGTAAGACACAATACCAATATTCAAAATGCCAAGTGTAATTGTACAGGAAAGTTCGCGTTTATGGTTGTTACAGAACATATGACGTTATCCTACTGTAGATGCTGCAACGAAATTTTATTTGAAGATGATTTAAGATGGTTTATCTAACAACATTACTTTCACTGCTAAACCATGTCAAACACGTGACTAGAGACATTACTAATACGATTTGAAAGGACGAAGTGTCTTCAGAAAAAAACACATACACGAAACAGCAAATCAAATCTTTTAGACACCTAAAAATGTTCTCTGAGTTGTCCCAAAGTTTCTCCATTAACCCTTACCCCCAGAGACATTTTGACACTTTATCATCTGCGAGGTGATGTTTATGGGCGCTATGAACCAGTGCATTTTATATTACATATTAAAGAGGATTAATTTTCTTAATAATTGCGTACTGGATAGGTTAACTGAATCAATAGAAAACAAAAAATAATAAAAAAACGTCCTACTTATTTGCGATTTCCTGCTTCTTCAATTCATTTCAAGTTGTCTTTAAACAGTCCTGAGACACACCCTTGAACTAAAATAATGAAAAGAAAAATATTAGCGAAATTTTTGGATTTGAAAAAAATACACTGCGTAACACATCAATTTCACGCAAAAAAGACGAATAAAAAAATTTATCTATAAAGTTTAGCGGTAGGACAGAAAGTTTAAAAATTCATGCTAACCAATTTATTACGTCTCATCAATTTGGATTCCAAAAAGGACAGAATACGAAACATGCTATCCCGTATCTGACAGATTTTATCAGAGAAAATATGAACAGAGGTCAATATACAAGAGCTATATTTATTGACCTTAGAAAGCCGTTTGACACAGTCAGCCATGCTGCGTTATTACACAAACAACCGCATTAAGGAATAAAAAAAAAAAAAAGAACTGAATTTGTTTACTGATTACCTTTTTGGAAGACAACAACGTGTTTAATTTAAAGATTCTTTGTCTGAAAGTCATTTTATCACAACTAGAGTGCCGCAAGGTTCCATTCTTGGGCCTGTTCTGTTCATCCTCCATATTAATGACATTACACAACAATTGAAAGCAAGAGAGATGCTTTTATATGCTGATGATATGGTCATGTTTTCAACGATCCGAAAAATGTCAAAAATAATTTAAATTGTGAATTTCAGAACGTTACCAAATGGCTCCATGCAAATGACCTGATTGATCATCAACTTAAAACCTGGAAAACAGAAGTGGTACTGTTTGGCACCCCACAAAAGCTTAGAAGATCAGAAAAGCTGAATATCTCCACAAACAATGTCATGATTAACACTGTTTAAAATTACGAATACTTGGGAACGATTGTAATTGTAATTCAACAAAATTTGTAAAAAAAGTTAATACTAGAGCAAGATTGATATCACGTATTCGATACGAAACGACACCACATGCTGCCGAATGTATTTACAAAGCAATGATTGTTCATTGCTGATGACATCTGAAATTGAAACTCTCTCCTCACTTGTGGTAAACCAAAAATATCAGTCGATTCAGGACAGAGTTAACAAAATTGTTTACGGAAAACTTTTATCGAATAAATGACCGAGCATCAAACACCTATGCTCTGAACAAGTATCTATTCTGGTTCATAAAATACTTTGACACCAAGCTCCCGATATTTTTGAAGTGAAAACGGAAAATGGCAGAAAAATGTTCAAATTTTAAGATGCTTTACTTTGTAACACACTGCTAAATGATCTATTTACCATAGATAATATGATGAAATTTAAAAGTGAAATTAGGAAAATATATAGAAATTAACCTTAAAAGTGAAATTATTTCGTTGTAAAAAACATATACATATACGTACTTTTAAAAAAAACGAAAAACTGTTTGAAAATAATTGTGTTTTTAGTAATTCTAGACATTATTTTGTTCTTATAATACATGCGAAAATTCAAGCTGAGTATATTGTTAATATGCTCTTAATTTTTAGCAAAATCTCAGCCGACACAATAATGTATAATACAAAAGTTGTGGTCACAAGAATGAAATAAATGTATGAAAAAACTTTTGTCTGCAAAAATCATTTAACATTTCTTTAGCCAAAGCATGATAATGACCTTTGCTTTCATTAATTTCAAATATTAGCAACCGATTTCAAGTGTTTCTTTCCTGTTTTTAAGATCTTCCTGTGTTTTTAAAAGCAACTATTCTTAAAAATATTTGCTTAAATTTCGCATTAGTTTTCATGCTCATAGGACGAAAAAAAGATTAGCTCACTGAGTGGGTCAAGCTGCATTGAGGCTTAAGCAACTGATGTGACCAAATCATCAGACAGGATTGTGCTAGGGTAATATCAGCACTCAATCTGTATGTTTATTAATGCCAGTATCAGACTGTGCTGGTTGAAAAATGCTTATAAGAAAGACACCCATAACATCCATTTTTTTGCATTACAAAAATGATGATGTCAGCTAAAAAAAGCTTATCACTCCAGCCTAATCAGACCAAGTTATGCAAAAAGGAAAAAACTAGAGCTAATAGGATAACTTTACTTAAGCTTGTTTTTATTCGAAATTCGTTTCTTATCCTTCTCTTTAGATATCGAAAGTTCAGTATAATGACAATGAAACTGTAAAATTATCTTATATTTAATATATGCAGCCCCGAAATCGAAGTAGAAGTAAAAAAAAACTGTTAAAAAAGAAATCTCACCCCATTATATATTGAACATAAGTGGGATATTTAAAGACTGCAAATTTCTGTTTGCTGGTAATGTCAAGTGTAATTTTTTTTTATAACTCCAAGTTATTTAAAAACCATTTAAAAATCTCTTTCAATATTCATATATAACTTTAAGAATAAAAGCCAACTGAACATGGATATAAAACAAAAAAATGGAACAAAGACATACATGTATTTTTTTAAAAGAACAAACTATATAAGAACATATGGCTACAGAAAAAAAACTCCAAGAATGACCAAAAAAAAATCAAGAACAATTATTTATGAATATGTTGAAGCCAAATTAAAAAGGTTAAGAACATTTGAAGACTTTTTAAAGAATGTAATAGATATTATTCACATTCATGAATTAGCCCTTCGAACAGTATTGAGTAGCCTAAAAAATGAACAATAATTTTGTGATATTTTGTATATAATAAAGCTAAAAAGTGACAAAAGCACTGAAGACAATATAAAGCAAATTCTAAGTTTTCTAATGATATAGCAAAACCATGTAAACTTCCTATCCCAAACATTTTAATAAAAAAGACAAAAATCATAATACAAACACACTTGTAAAACACACTGTTATAAAAATATGTTGAGGGGTGTAAATTGTTAATAATGTTTAAATGTTTGTTCCCTAACTTGATTTTACAGGGGATTGATGGATATCAAGTTCCTTTGCTGAAAGTGACAAAGCTCTCAAAATAAGAGTTACAGTATAAGTTGCTGACACTTGAGGCTAAAATATGTAGCCATATGCTTTTTGTTATTTGTTTATTCAAAAGTTAAAACATCCGAAAACAAAAATTAGATGTTAAGAAAAAAACACTTTTTGTCAAATGCCAATGTATTTCAAGAAAAAAATGTAGTAGCATTGTTTAGGCAAGATTGTCATAGTTCTCACTATTTTTGGTCACTGGAACTTGCTTTATCTTTTACCATTTTATCTTTATCACATTAAAACAAGAGAAATCATGAATGAGATTTTTTACAATAACAAACTCCATTTATTTGACTTTTAAATGATATAACAGGGTTGCCACTCGTTGTATAGAGTCAAATTTCAGGAGATTTGAGGACTTTTGATGAGAATTTGAGAATATGACTGTATATTTTCATAAAGAAAAGTTGAGGATTTTCATATATTTCTAAAGAAGGAGATTTTAAAGGTAACGCCACAAGTGAAGAACAAATTATTTCTGTACCCATGTATTATTTTTATGCATTTTGAAAATATTTGACAAACCATATAGTTTTGTAAAAGGAAAACTTGGGGAGATTTGAGAAAGTTGCTAAAAAGTCTACTTTTGGGGGAGATTATAGGACTTTTAAGGAGGCAATTTAATTGAGGCAAAATTTGGAATTCTGAGGAAGCGTGGCAACTCTGTTTAATTTCACAAAAATAAAAACCTCTTCATACTCAAAGACCTTACAGTATCTTGACGGATGATATACAACAATATTTCATCAGTTGTAAGGATGGGTGAACTCACTGGTACTGCAATTATACTATCAAAAATTGCTTTAAATTAATAAAAAATGGCGAAAATGTTGCATGTGGACAAATAAATGGATGCAACAAAATACTTAAGGAGGCTGCTGATATGTTGTTTAATGAATTTCTTCCTATTAATGTAAATTTTTTCGCTTTACTATTCCAAGGACTATTCACTGATATAAACAATTCCTTAAACTCTTTCTTTTCTTAAAAAAAGTGTTTTTAAAACAACAATTTGTTTATTTTTTGACCCAAAACTTGTCACTGCATGCGTACTTGCATGAAAATTTTGACTGGTTAAAAACCTTAAGATTAATAAACAAAAATAAACCTGTTTGGGTATTCTATCAAGTCTGGGTATTCTAAACACATACAATTTTCGTGTTACACAATCCAATATTTGCCAAATTTAACAAAACAAATTCATTTAATTGAATTATGACACTTGACTAAGTCTAATCTAACCTCTGCCATCGTCAGCTTGGTTAAAACTATCTGACAACATTCTTATTGAATTACGATTTAGTCTATTTGTGTTTAAGTGAGTAATAAAGTAATCTTCTCGTTCGAATGAACTAAGGTTCTCAAAATGGTCATTTTACTACCCCTAAAAGGATTAAGGTATAAGCTGGGCTAAACTTAACAAAAAATCTTTGAGTATTGCTTTGACTTGAAATGACATATAAACTGAATTTTTTTGTCAGACAGGCCGAGCTGTGAAACGGGACAATCTTAGCTAATGCAGTTTACAGTACCTTTGGTAAAAAAGCAGATTTTCTCAACTTTAATTAGTTTTTCTCATTCCAGCGGAGATTTCAATAAGGCCTAAAACTATTTCACTTTAGTGAAAAACAGAAAATAACTCACCAGTTCTGCTAGCTTGTAATAAAATGCATTTCCGTCATCGTAAAAATACATCCCAGCAGATCCAAGCGTGTTAATTGCATTAACTTGCTGCCATAAACTACAACGACATGGATGAACTTGATGTAAAAACAGTTGGGTCATATACTCACAATAACGTTTAATTGTCAATGCTCTTGCTATACTTATGCATCAAACAGATAAAAGTAGACAGCAATTTTTGTTTATCTGTTTTAAATTACTGATTGAATTTATTGAATTTGTTTCATTGAAAGACGAGGTAGCAATTCCAAGAACCAGAGAATTGCCATTACAAAATAAACACACAAATATCAACAAGCACTTTCGAACAACATCTGCAGCAGTTAAAGTGAATTATAGAAAACCTACTTCTCATGAACTAAAGTTTAAATATATCTGGAACGATATGTATCAACTTATTTTCTTTATTAAATGATATCTTAGAACAAAATGTCTTGCAAAATGATAAGTTCACTTTCATGAAGCATGTGAAACTATTTTTTACCAAATTCTGTTGTAATAGTTTGATCCCATCGAGAGAAAAATAATAAAAAATATATATTAACAATAAAGATAGATACAGGTTAAACACAAGAACTAAACATTAATCGTGTAATGGGTCTATATCTTGGCAACAACAACAACATGCAAATTATCCATAGCAAGCAACTCACCTGTAATCTCTCCACCGTTTCTTTATAAACTTTGGCCAGGTATTCCCTAAAAAAAGTCATATTAAATTACCAACACAAAGCAAGCATAATTTACAATTTAGTATTATTTTGAAATATTGAAATAAGCAATTGTGATGAGTCCAAGGATTTTGATAACAAACTATATAGGGATAATTTTCACTTATCGATGTGTTATATCGCTATATTGCTAAACATTAAAAGGAATATCAATAAATGTAAATATCTATTGGAAATTATCGCTATTTATAGCTAACTTTATTTATCGCTAAACTTATCACTATATCTGTTACAAATTTATCGCTGCATAAATTATAATCGTATATAATGGCGGTGCTAGCTATTTTATCCATGTTATTTTCTTCTTTTTAGATGATTATTTTCTAGATAAAGAAAGAAACAAAAGATTCACACATCACCAAGAAAGTTTAGCTAGTTACCTAAATTTTTAGGTTTAGTCAGCATTATTTTTAATAGGTATCTGTCGAACATGTGAATATCTAATAGGAGAGAGTATTATATAAGGAATGAGAAGCATTTTAAATAGAGAATTTTTAGTTGTTTTTATCCAGAGAATTTTTCTGCTAAGCTTCAAGAATAAAAGAAAATATCACAATCTGTGTCCGCATGGGGGAGGGGGTTGTTTTCTAATATAAGAAAGGCGTTTATAAGGAACACAATACTCAGATTATATACATCTTTTTAACTGCTAACTGAACATGTATTGAGAACATTGATAAAGTAATTTTTAAATTTCTTAAAAATAAAAATGAAAAAAAATACTTTCAACCTTATTGAAGATGAAAGTTAAGTATACACTTTTTAATAAGCTTTAGCCCAGTACTAAAAGTTGCACTTATAGAGCTAAAAATTGATATTTTTAGCTCTATAAGTGTTAAGTACGAAAATGTAAGAAAGTGTTTCTTTAGAAAATTATTCTTTGATTTTGCTTTTTTTCCTTTTAAATAATTCTTTAAATTTGAATTGTTTCCTCAGAAAGTTTTTCTTCAATTTTGCTTTGTTCCCTCTAAAAATTATTCTGTTTCTTTAATTTTGCTTTTTTTCTCTGAAAATTATTCTTTATTTCGCATTGTTTCCTCAGAAAGTTCTTTTTTCATTTTTTTTCATTTCTGATGTGTACAACTAAACCTTGTTTCTTACGTTTTGGTGAACATGGAAATCTAAAAACAAACTTTTGAGAATTTTTTAAAGTTTCTCCTGCAGAAAGTTTCTTCCTTTATAAAAATTAAAAACTCACTCCACCCCAATGTGGTAGCAACTAGAGGAAAGAAACAATTTGACAACATTGATAACATCAACGTTTCCATTTCATATTATTATGTAAAGTAAAATGCAAAAGCAAACAACTAAGAAAAGGCTTTGTCCACCAAGAAAAAATTACACATTGTATGGCTAAAGTAAACTGTCATTTGCTACTACAGAAAATGACTAAAGCTTTCTGAAATTTAACGACGAGATTTGAAACCATTTCAATGATATTTGAAACTATCTTAATGATATTGCTATGCCTTTTTGATGTTAGTTCAGAAGGTCACCACATGTAAAATCTTTCACCCCCATTTTTTAAAATTTTATTTCCATAAGCAGGTTTGTGCAAGTGAATATCAAAAAACATTTTCTCAAGTTTTCTGATCATTTAAAAAAATAAAAAGAATGTATACAATAAGTAGATACTACGCCTACCAATTCTTCATTAGAAGTTAGATTTAGGTTTCAAACAGGAGCATGCAGATGCGGATTGTTTTGTTGGTAAGTCACTTCAAATTTCCCCTTAATGAACTCAAAATTACCTAAAAATAGTCACATATGCTAATAAGCTGCATGTATATATCACTGATTCAAAACAAAAACAAATCGGCACAGGTGTTCGCACGCCTGTCAAGAAATGGTTAGAAGATAAGTCAACTGTAATTCTTTTTGCATTACGTTGTCTGTTTTTTTGTGTTTTTATGGTCTATTGTGAACTTCTTGTGTTTGATATATGCAAATGTAAACCCGGCTTTAGGTTTCATGTGTTAGCAACCACTAACAATTAATTTTCCTTTTTTAAAAGAAAAAATGGGTGTTAAAGCAGGTGGTGATGGGGGAGGAAGTGATCCTGGGACCCAGCCATTCCTTTGTGGTGGACAAAAGAATGGCTGGGACCCACGTTTGGCAACTGCCACTGAGGGCTCCAGTGCTACAGCCACTTTGAAACAGGCTGTCATAAATGTGTTCTAGTTGTTCTATTTGGAATGCACAGCCAGCATTGGTTAAATAAAAATCTGACTTAACTCACGCAAAAGAATATTTCATGTTTGTCACATTAACGCTTTGGTTAATTACTTTATGCTTTGGTTAATTACTTCAAGCGTATTTCAACCAATTATAAAACAATCAACTTGATGCAGTGAAATCTGCAAAGATACATACATTAGCTAATCGGAACTTAGCAAGCTTGATTAGGAAGTGCATGTGCCACCAAGAGGTAGTGCCTCCACATTCCTGGTGCAAGGGATCCAATGCCCGCAATCATGGAGAAAAGTAATGAAGTGAAGACAGCCTTTCTTCATTCTCTTCACAGACCAAAAGGGTCAACTCTGCAGCTAGCAGGTTCCAAAGTCACTACTTTTGTGCACATGTAGGCCAGATAGAGAGTGTGTAAAATTTACTAGCAACATTTTGTAGCACTTTGGCATTTTGTAACAGCAAAATAATTCAGGTCGCAGCCCATGAGGTTCGTAAAATACAGGGAAAATGGCTGTGCTGACCTCAGCAACAATTAGTACATTTCAGGAGTATGGATTTAATCAAATAACCTAAGATCCCAAGTCTGCTGTTAACATTGAAAAGTGAACTTTGACAAGTTCAAAATCCGTGACTCCAATATAAAACAACCAATGTGATCACTTGTGGTGGCTAAACTCGAACATACTATTTTTTTTAAATAAAATTCCATGGAAATTGGAAATAATTTTTTTTAAAGGTAAAAAGAAACAGTAGTTACGTTACAAAAGTATGCTCGTATCCCACTTGGTTTGAAATGTATGTACAAGAAATAACTTCTCTGGAGTATTTTTAAAACTTCTGCAGTGAAAAATGCAAACACTATTATCATGTGGTACCATTGTATTTACTTACTTATTGATACTTATTGATAGCTTTTGAAGATGTAACCCTTCACATCTGTCGTGGACGACCGGCGTCAACTGCAACTTCATCATCTCGATCTCTAATGAGAAAGAGAGAAGAAGCAGTGTTAAACTTAGCAATAGAAGGTATGCTGTTGTCACAGGGTGCTGGTATAGAAGGTTCATCGGACAAGGAACTCAGGAACTTATCTAATGTTCTTTTAAACGACTCAAGTGAACATTGAGACGTGTCCCTAATATGTTTAGGGAGAGCATTGATTAGTCTTGGAGCTTGATAACGAAAACTTTGGTGTAGTTTGGAGAAGGAGCTGGGCTTTGATGTTGACAGAACAGGTGGAAGATTGAAGAGACGGGCTTTACGATTTGAGATTTTAAGCTCAAGAGCAGGAGTTAAGTTTGGCACACAATTTTCAGCTATTTTCCAAGCATAGATGATGATGTACCTTTCTCGCCTTCGTTGGAGGGAGTACAAACGAAAATGCTTCAGTGTATCCCAGTAGTCATGTTTTCTATTTCGTGGTACTTTTCAAAAATTTCATCCATGTTTGAAAGTAGTAAATGGGTCGATAGTGAGTTCTATATTGAAGCATTTTATAAACCGGAATGACTTTAGAAGTTTTGATGGAAGATGGATATATACCAGTAGAAAATGATTTATAAATTTAGTTATGGGATAAGTGCCTGAGAAGGAATGCTAAATTTTCGCTTAATCTACATAAAGTGACAATTTTGTTTCTATATTTTTTAAATGTATCATGAAGAACAGACTTTAGAAAGAGGTTAGCTAGCTAGCTAAAGATATTTTTGTTTTAAGATTAACAAATATTACTACTTTTTAGCTTTATCCATTTCTTTGCCCGGGTTTATTATGGTTCAAAACAAATAGCTGGTATCATAAGCTGTAGACTGCTTTACTAATAATACAGCAACGCATTGAACTATTATTAGCTAGCTAGCTAGCTAGCTTTATATATAGCTATGAATATGAAGGCATTATCATGCACAAGTATAGCTAGCTAGCTATTTAAAGAGCTAATACACTGACCTTTTCAAGAAATTTTGAATCAACGGTAAGATTTAGCTAGCTATATGTAAAAACATAAAAATACCTCAAAACCTTTCTTCGAGGTCCCGTGGTGAGGGTTGGTTTTTGACTGGTTTCGCTTTCAGTTCCACGCGGCTTCGGCTTTCATGGAAAATAATAATGGCGGAAGCTGTTGCAGCAGAAAAAGAAAGCTCAAGTAATAGATCAATATATAAAGGGTTGCGGAGCGGGAAGAGGTCCCCTATGTTCGCAAGCGAAAATTTTTATAGCAATTTACAAGTCCCCAGGCAACCTCGCCCCAGGGCTCTTTTTCACTTTTTGGTAATGGTTGTTCTGCAGGGTTTTTTTTACAATGAGAGTGGAGGTGCAGAGCACTCACGTTCCGTACAAGTTAATAAAAATCGTAAATCTATTATAAACGCATTCATGCTAACGGCATACAACACGTTGGAAAAATTATTTATATTACAAAGAGGTTTTATCTACATAATTGCTTCTTTCCGTCTTCCATGTTTTTGGTGTAAGAACTTAAGTATTCAATTTTTGAACTATACCGGGCGCTTATTTGGACTGACACTTGGACTGAAATTATTTGGCCACAAAGCGCTTATTAAAAAGTTTGCAGAATAAGCATTCTAGTACCCAGAGCTATTTGCGAGAAACATCGAAAAACATTTTATTATGATATTAACAACACAGCAACATTAAGAACAATGTACACATTAACCGCAATGCAGCATCTTCGGATTTGTTAAACATTCGAAAGTTACAACATAACGGTAAATATCGTTTTGAATTTGATTTCTTTTTTATGCTTTCATTAGATAACGCTAACAACATTAAACTACCCTGCGTGCGTTGACTTTTAACAGTTGTCAATCAATACAATAAAAATGGCATTCTATTCTTTTTGTTCGCTTAACTAATTTAAATTACAAAACAGCGACAGGGTACAAGAAAAGGGAGTTTTAAAAGTTTTCTTTACCGGTGTAGCAGTTAATAAGTACTCCCCGAAAAAAAGTACTCCCCAGTACTTATTTCCCGGGAAATAAATACTCCCCAGTACTTATTTCCTGGGAAATAAGTACTCCTTCTGGGAAATAAGTACTCCGCAGAAGAAGACTCTCCATTGCAATTCGTATCAAAAGAATTTTTTGACGAAATTCGAATGATTTTGTTATTATTATAAGTTCCTCTTGACCTCGTGGTATTTTGATCAACATGGCGAGAAACAAGCACGTCGATTTAAATGATGTTGAAAATTATATAAGAAATGGGAAGTATCCCATTGAAGCGAAAGAGAAAGGGAGAAAACGTAATTTCAGAAAATCTTGTAAATATTTCACAATCGTCGATAGTCATTTGACCTTCAAAAATACACGAAGGGTGATCTTTGAAAACGACCGAAAACAAGCCATTATCCACGATGTTCACGAGGGACTCAACGAAGTAGTTGAATCAATTGCATTGAGTGGTCATAGGGGACGCGACTCGACCTACCAAAAAGTATCTCAGAGATTTTATTGGCATGGTATGGTCGACGATGTTAAGAGCTATATTAAAACATGTCAAAAGTGCCAACAGCATGGGAAGCTTATCAAGAAAATATCTCCAGAACTTCAAAGCATCCCAATCGAAGCAAATGTCATGGAACAAGTTGGAGTTGATTTGTGCAATCTGTCTGAGGTGAATGCTTACAAACGCTTGATAGTTTTCATAGACTACTTTTCAAAGTGGTCCGAAGCCAAACCAGTGAAAGATAAAAGCGCGCCAACTGTTGCGAGGTTCTTGTACGAAATGATATGTCGTCATGGTTGTTTTAAGACACAGATTAACAACCAAGGTAGAGAGTTCGTCAATCAAGTTTCGGACGCCTTACTTGAACTGACAGAAACAGAGGGTGACTTCTGCGTACCACCCACAGTCGAATGGGTTATGTGAACGGCAGAATCGAACAATTAAAGATTCATTGGTTAAGGTTTTGGAAGAAAATCCAGCGAAATGCTCGGACGTTATTGATGGTGTTCTCTTCGCCCACCGCGCAAGCATTCACTTTTCTACACCCTTCTATTTGATGTATAACCGTCATCCTACTATACCGATTGATGTAAAGTATGACCTAATCAAGGAACCTATCGAAGGTGGTGACGGTGATGATCCTTATGACTTTGAAACGTTTAGAGAAGTATTAGCCCCGAGCTCAAAGTTACGTGAAGCAACGCATGATGTAGCAAGTGAAAACATCAAGAAGGCCCAACAGAAACAGCAGAAAGACTACAACAAACGCCACAGCAAACCAGAATCGACAGTGCCCATTGGTTCAAAGGTACTTCTTCAAAATTTAAAGCGACAGGACAGAAAAGGTGGGAAATTTAATTACAAATGGCTTGGTCCATATACGTTAAAATCAATCTCGAAACGTGACTTGTGTGAGCTTACCAATTCAAAAGGAGTAATCTTGAAAAAAAATGTTTCCCTGATTAAACCATTTCATGCCAACGAAAGTCAAGAGTTTGCAGATGAAGGTCCCGCAACGACCACCGAAGAACCTGCATCACAACCAACATCAACCGCTGAACATCCTGCCGAGCATCCTTCATCTCAACCAACAACGACCGCCAAACGTCCCGCATCACAACCAACAACGGCCGCCGAACAACCCGCATGCAAACCAACAGCGACCGCCGATCATCCCGCATCCCAACCCGCAACAACCGCCGAAGACCTTGTATCACGACCCAAAAAAAGCGTACAATTATCGCAAAAAGCACAGAAAAATTATTTTGACCTTCTCCCTACTGAGATAGTCCTCATGATTTTAGAATTATCAATAAAGAATGATGTCGCTGCTTACAAATCCATTGAAAATACTTGTTCGAGATTCCGAGCAATCATCCAACCAAAAAAGAGTAGCGTCTTGCCATCGGTGTACCTGGACTTCTATAATAATGTTTTGGAAAGGTTGCCGGTATATCAAAACAAAGTGAAAGTAAGTGTAAACAAACTTTCTCGACATTTTGGTCCTGGAAGTGGGGCAATCGATGGTGTCCGTAAAGCAATCGCAAACAAAAATTGGAAATTAGCTTGGTTGATTCCTGAAAAACCAAGATACAGTTGGTTTTTAATTGATCGAATTTTTTGGAGAAAGAAGTTCACTGCAAACACAATCCAGGAGCCCGAAATCGAATCAAACCTAGATGAGTGGCTTCGTAATCGCTTTTACATCTTGAAGCAAGAAGATAAGGATATTTTACTTTCAAAGGATGGATGGTTGAACGATAGATTAATGGATGCGGCCCAAAAACTGATCTGCGAAGACATTGGAACACCTCAAACCTTTCAAACGGTCCTTAATTCCCAAAAGAAAAATGTAGAGCCATACGAAGCTGTATATGAAGACCACGTCCAGCTACTACATGATGGCCGTAATCACTGGATCTTAAGTTTTTGTTCCAACGGTCGAGTTCAAGTTTGTGACAGCTTAAACGACACTCTAACACGTTCCTCTAGAAAAGCAATCCAGTCTTTATACAAAAATTACTTTTCAGGAACTGAGGTGATATCTTTTACTAAAGTACAAAGGCAACCTGATAACTATAATTGTGGACTTTTTGCGATAGCATTCGCAGCTGAACTTCTAGATGGAAAGTCACCCTCTAATGCCGTATTTGTCGTGGACAAAATGCGAGCACATCTCATATCGTGTTTGGAGGAACAAAAACTGAGACTCTTTCCTAAGGTGTCTGAAATATGTTTAGCAAAATTGTTGTTATCTTGATATTTGTTAATTTTACACTTTCACTTTTGTTTTTCCTTGTGGTCTAATAGACCGAAATTTGTTTGTTGATGATTTTTTTTACCAAAAGAAAAAAAGAAATTTAAGACGTTTAACTTGGACTAATTTAGTTTATCATATAAGTAAGTAGTATGTAGTATCTCGAAATCCTATGTATATGGAATCGTTCGTCTTTCTTATTTTGTTTCTTTTCATTTCGTTTCATTGCTTAACCGTTAATTGTTGTTTACATCTTGCCTACTTTGAAAATTTATAAAGCTTTATGTATACTTTTATACTTTATATTTTTTAGCTTTATACTATTTACTTGGCGGTTTTTAATAGATTTTAATGTTGAGTTTTTGATGATCTGATGAAAGATAAATTGAAAAAGAAGTAAAAAATAAATTGCTTTCTCGAATGCCTTTTTCCCAAAGGAGTACTTATTTTCCGGGAAAATAATACTCCCGGGGGGGTACTTTTTTCCCAAAGGAGTCCTTATTTCCTAGGAAAAAGATACTCCCGGGAGTACTTTTTACCTAGAAAATATATACTGGGGAGTACTTATTTTCCGGAAATAAGTACTGGGGAGTACTTTTTTAGGGGAGCACTTTTTCCCGGTGACAACGGCAAGAATTTTTTATTTTTAAGTTCGTTACAATATTTGCTAAAGAATATTTCTATACTAAAACTATCTATTACTATCGCCATCGTTTTGTAGGTTCTGGTTGAGTAATCTAAAATATAAAAGACATTTATGTAAAGAAAAATAAAAGCAGGTTCGGAAGGTTGTTGGAAAAATTCGTTAGCTCGCTATTTAAAAGATAAATTAAAAGAGAATTAGTTCTTCACCTAAGAAAGATAAAGTAAATATCGTTACAAACCTGAGTTCATTTCTTCTTTTTCTCTCTTTAAAGCACAGACTGTTTTTCTGTAAACTTAATTCAAGGAGCCATCGTCATAAAACACTCAATAATTGATAAACTTTATTAATATTATTTTATTTCCCTCCGCTAACATGACAAAACTACAGCAGCAGTTTTTATTGTTTGGGTTTTTCTTTTCTCTTAATTAAGAGAAGAAATTTTGAACGTTGTGATCGACTTCTAATTTTGATTTGCATATTTCGCGCCGAAAAATTATTTCAAACCCAGTACGAAAAAAAATATCTTCTTTGAAATACACGCCAGTAGGTAAAATACTTTTTAATCTGGAGGTCATAAGAGGACCTAAACCAAAGGTCATAAGTGGACACCTGAGTAACTTTTTTAAAAAGTTCCTTGGTAAAGAAATATTTTCGCTCGCTTAAATGGCAAATTGGCTCCGCAATAAGTTGCGGCGTATCGTATTGCTTTAATTTTGCATCGAGAACAATGGACATGCGCACGCATGTGCACAGGCGAAAAATATAAACAACAGACCGCAACGATCGAAAATATTAAGTGAAAAAAAAAACTGACGCTAAAATTGGTAATGTCTGCTCTTAAACAGAGAAGATAATAGTTGAGAAAAAAATTTCCAATTCATTTTCAACCTTATATTCCTAAAAATCTATAAATTAGCATAAAGATTCAATTTGGTCCTTCTTTTCTTGCGTGTCAGGATGCGCGCGCATATACGGAACTTTGTAAACATTCGCAACTCATCTATATAGTTTCGTTCCCTAAATCTCGGGACGAAGGTATCTGTATATAAATTAGCGATTTTCAACATGCTGAATTCAAACATAAATGTTACCAAGCTGGTAACCCCGCAGTTTTCGAGAAATTGAGCATCAAAAATATAACAATCGTGTGATGTTTCGTGTTTTATCGTGTTAAGTGCTTTCTAAAGTCTTTATTTGTAATATATACTTTATAATTTATATAATTTATATATAAGATTTTCTTCAATTTTGCTTTGTTTCCTCTGAAAAATATTTTTAATTTCGCATAATTTTATTTCATGCATGTAAACACAATATAAATATCAACTTTTCAATTTTTGCAAAACGTTAAAAAAGTAGAAAAAAAATAGGTAAATACTTGATTATCGAGTCGTATCGAGAACTTTTCGGTAATTTAAATATTCAGTGTTCCTTACGTTAATTTTTAGTGTTTTACTTCCAGTATTAGATCGGTGGAGATTTTATGGAATAAAATAGTGAATGTTTACAACCAATTCGATTTAACGGCTACAATTTTTATCTGAAGAACTGGGCTGAGTTTATGGTGAACAGACTGCTCTTGCGGTCTCCTTTTGTTTTGAGTAAAGTGACAGAAGATGTTTGACTTTGTAGTCTTATAGATATGGATCCTGGTAATTGTGCTGTTGTTGGGTGTACTAATAAACACAAGGAAATTGGAAAAGTGGAGGAAAAGTACTCTTTTAAAATGACCATAACTGAGAATCAACAATTAAAACGTTATTACTACCAGTTTTAAAATGTAAACTTATGCCTTGTTGTTCTTAATTGTATATATAAACTGTCAAGACAAGAAAACCTTTTTTGCAGATTAATATTTAGAGATTTTGCAGTTAGTTAAAGCTGGTTTATTATAAATAACTAGGCGATAAGGCCCGTGGAAAAATCCACTTAGGCAAAAGCCCAATGAAAAAATAGGTTGCTTTAGATGTTTTGCTGACGTCAGCAGTGCATATACAAAAAAAAAATGTTCTTAAAATCTTACACCAAATATCAAATGTCAAATCGCATTAAATCCTCCACACAAATCTTACACAAAATAAAAAAGAACAGCATGCAAGGTGCAAAATCTAGTTGATAAAAAGTTACAACAATGACACTCACAACATCAACACTCACAACACCCCCCAAACCGACAGTAAGAACACCGACAGTTACAACACCGACAGTCACAACACGGATAATAACGCATCTCAAATATGTACATCTTATAAGTGATTATGTTGAAAACCCTCAGTATTTTATTCTGAAATGTCAAAAAGGAGGCCTGCAAGAGTTAGCACAAATCAACAAAAATAAGTTCTTTACACATTTTAAATATTGTCTTTCCCTTAAAAGCTTATACAAAAATATGAAAAAGCCATAGTTTGGAAAACATCAAATTTAAATCTAGAAAAATCAGTCACTTCGGTTGCATACCATCCTCTCCCGCAAATTTACACAAAATGTAAAAATCAACCAGTTAAGAACACAAAAATTTTATTTCTTAGTATATGATGACCATACTGCCCTTTACCAACAATTTTAAACCTAAATGTCAAAAAATCAATAAGCAAAGAATAAACTTGAATCAACAAACATTGTATGTATACGGTTCATAAACAAGTTTACATACAATGTAAAACAGATCGGTTTTTGAGAAACACATCTAAATCAACAAAATAAGTTCATTCAGCATGTCGTATATTACCATTACCCATTAATCTTCTACAAAAAGGTTATGAAACACATCAAAATTTAAAAAATCAGTGATTTCAGTGCATACAGTCCTCACGTTTAGATTACAAAATATAAAAAACAAAAACAGTTTCAGTCAGAACATTAAGTATATAATTTTTTTATCATCAGCAAACATTTATCCCTACAAAATTTTGTAAAATTCTCAAGAAAAACAAAAACGTGAAACCATGGAATTTTCTTCCAGCAAAAATTACATCACATACAGTTAGTTCTCCCAAACAATAGTTTATAATACGAAATATAAAGACAAAGTTGTTTATATAGTCTGAAGATGTACTTAGTGTACGAAAAGCTTAACAAATAAATACTTTTTAACTTTCAAACTCGCTTTATTTTTTCTTAATTAGTAAACGATTAATTACTAAACGATGGCTGTTATTTTTACCGATAAAGACATCAGCTTTACAACAGCTTACAGTGAAGTCTGATTGTACAAAGATTTGTTCTTTCAGTATATATATTGCATGTGGTCTATTTCCAAAAAGATTACACAAAATTTCAAAAACAGCATTTTGAAACACGAACAATATGAACTGACAAATTTTTTTAACCCATGTATAAACCCACGTATATAAATTTCCAATCAAATGTCAAAAACCCCTGTAAAAAAACCTGGCATTTTACATTTAGGCTGACAAAAGTTTAACAGGATGAGGAAACAAAACGATAAAAAATAACTTAACACACACACTTTAAATTCTATAAAATTTGTTCCAATTGTCATATTGTGGTCCCCTTGTAAAGTTTACAGGAAATGTGAAAAAATTATTCTCTATGGGCATAAAAATGTGTCACAGTATCCTAAAAGTTTAAGAAAGATTTTGTAGCTAGCTTGTTACATCATAACATCATTTGTGGCGCCGTAGATTAGTGGTTATAGCTTTCGTACTCTGTGCGGGAGACCGGGGTTCGATTCCTCTTGACGGCGATTCAACATGGGCAAGTGAATGGTTACCATAGCCCCGGGTTAACCCAAGCCATGTGAGGGAAATTGGGGAGATGGTACACTGTGTGGGCCGTTGGATGTTGCCGGGAGTTGTCTAGTAGAGCGTGGGCCCTACTAATTGGGTCTGCGTTGCTCAAAATGAGCATTAAATACTCTAGGACTCTCCATCTAAGCCATGGCCCCTCCTGGAAATAATAGACAGGGTATATCCCTCGATATTTGTGAGGCTAGCCATGTAAAATATGCACATCTATCTATCTATAATTCGTGTTCAAAAAAGAAGAGAAGTTTGACTACTATAAGGTATAGCTATAAATACCTAAAAACAGAGGAATAATAACAACATACCGAAAATACTTTTAAAATTAAAAATACTTTTTAAAAGTTGTTGTGGCTTGTTAATTTAAGCTTAAAATGTCAAGTGAAATTTAAGTTACAGTCACATTCTTAGCAAAGACCACTAAGATAACTATGGTAGCTAGCTTACATGTAAAAAGCAACATAAAACTGAAGCTAACATAAGCTAGCTACAGCAGCTAATAGCTGGTCAGTTGAATATAACTTGGAGACTTAGCTAGGTATAAAGAACATGGCTACATATTTATAAATTCCGAGCTAGCTAGCTTAGGTTGTTGTTGGTGTGGTTGGCTTTATGATGCTAGCTAAACAAACATGTCTCGCATCAATAATATCATCAAAACTAAAAAAAACATAAACAAACCTTTGAAACTTTGTTATACTTCATTTACATACCATGCCCTTTTTCAAATGTTTTTGTAGATTTATTTTGAAGGCAAGAGGAAGACAAATGCTTAAAAAGAACAGCCATCTTTTTTTGCAAACACAATTTCCGTTACTTTGTGCTATAACTTCATTTAACAAACCACAAAAAACTCGCAGCTTTTAACGACAAAGAAGACATATATTTTACGGCAACATCAAAGATTTTTTTCGGCAACATCAAAGGAAAATGAGCACATCCATTTTGCCTGTTACGGACAGACACAGTCTCTGTATTATTATAAGAGACTAGCCGGGAAACCCGGCGTCGAAACGCCGGGGTAAGCCACAAGTCAAGGTGTGACCCGCCATTGAACACTATGTGGAGCGCTTAATAAGAGCCGTAAACTGTACTACACGGTCAGGTGGAGCGCTTTAGTACAGGTATGCAGTATGTCGTTAATCGAGTAAAGCGCACACAACACTATAGTGTTTCGGCTGTAGTGTATTTTTGAAAATATAACTCTACTGTAACTTTAGCCAAAATAAAAACACAATTTACAACCATTTGTTACCCCGTCATAGGAAAAACAATTGGTCAATTTTATTTTATTTTGCGAAATAAGTTTCAGTAAAGGTTAACAAATTAATTGTGACACTGGACTGAGCACTTAGTACAGGTAAATCGTGCGACACATGCGTTTAGGCTTAAGACCCTATTCAAAAAAACTATTGAAGCTTTGGTTTACAAAACACAGGATACACTCTGTTGAAACGCCGGGTTAAGCCACAAGTAGCTGTGTTACCCAGCGTTAAACACCAGATTGAGTGATTAATAAGAACCGTCAACTGTGCCACACATTCAGGTAAAGCGCTTTAGTACAGCCATATAGTGTGTAGAAAATCAAGTGAAGTGCACACAACTTTATGGTGTTTCCGGTGTAATATACTATTCAAAAAATAACTTTCGACAACTTAGGTAAAATAAAAACCCAGATTACAATTCAATGTTACCCCGTCATAGCGAAAGCAGCTGGCCAACCTTCTTTATTTTTCAGGGAATGTTCCCGGGAAAAGTTCAAAAAAATGTTAAGCTGAGCGCTTAGTATAGGTAAACAGTGTGTACTTTTTTTCTGTAAAAAACGTTATCACAACTTCGGTTAAACAGAAACACAGGAAACAGCCCGTTGTTACCACCGGACTAAGCGCTTAGTACAGCTAGACTGTGTCGCACATGAGTATAGGCATAACACCATTTTTAAAAAAACTTTATTGCGACTTCAGTTTAAAAAAAATCAGGAAACCGCCTGTCGTTATCAAGTTCAGTTAAAAAAATATATACTCAGCAATTTTATTTTTCAGCATAAGCTTTCATAGCAGTAATAAAATTGGTAGCTGCCTAACTGCATTTAGCATAAGAATTAAGAATTGTGTTTCAGCCAAACTGCATTTAGCTACTTTCACTTTTTAGCCAGAGGTAGAGCTAAAAGGAGCTAGCTAGGTAGACCCAACTTCAACATAAAAATAAAGAACAATATACCAAACTGAATAAAAACTTTAAAAGAATAGGAATAAATAAAGATAGCTATAGCTAGCTGCCTCAAAATGTACGTTTTGTAGCTAGCCAAAAACTTAAAATTGGTTTGTTTAAGATTTATACGTAGCTAGAAAACGTGATGAAATATTCACCTTAACATGTGAAAACAAACTAAATAATCCTATAGGATAAAAAGTACTCAGAAGAAATAAGAAGGATTGAAAGGAAACCTACAAAGTTCACACCATCACTTCCAAACCAAAATGGCCTTCGTAGGGGTAGCATGTTTCTTCCCGTCGGCATGTTGAGGCCGCGAAGCACTTGGATTGGTCATTAGTGAAAATGGAGCCTCGTGATTGGTTTATTACGCGTGAGCGGCAAAGCAAGGCCGGTAAAAAAACGGGGTCTGCCAGGGAGACAGACAGACGACGGCTATTATTATAGAGACTAGCCGGGAAACCCGGCGTCGAAACGCCGGGGTAAGCCAAACGTCAAGGTGTGATCCGGCGTTGAATACTCTGAGGAGCGCTTAATAAGAGCCTAAACTGTGTCACACGATCAGGTGGAACGCTTTAGTACAGGTATACAGTATGTCGTAAATCAAGTAAAGCGCATACACCATTATGGCCGGGGTAAGCCAAACGTCAAGGTGTGATCCGGCGTTGAATACTCTGAGGAGCGCTTAATAAGAGCCGTAAACTGTGTCACACGATCAGGTGGAACGCTTTAGTACAGGTATACAGTATGTCGTAAATCAAGTAAAGCGCATACACCATTATGGTGTTGCGACTGTAACATAATTTTCAAAAAATAACTTTAACGCAACAATAGCTGAAATAAAAACAGAGTTTACAAAGCGTTGTTACTCCGTTATAGCAAAAACAATCAAACAATACTATTTTATTTTGCGGAATAAGTTTTTGTAAAAGTTAAAAATTAATCGTGACACCAAGCTGAGCGCTTAGTACAGTTAAACGGTGCTGCACAGACGTATAGGGATAATACCCTTTTGAAAAAAACTTTCTCGCAGACTCTGTTTAAATTAAAACACAAGAAAAAGTCCATTGCTAACACAGGGCTGAGGAGTTAGTTCAGGTAAACAGTGTTGCCCATCCGTACAGGCGTGATACTCGAGAAAGTTTAAAAATTAGTACAGGTTTTACAAAAAACAGTCTGTGGTTAAAACTGGGCTAACCGCTTAGTAAAGTTAAACAGAGTTGAACAGGCGTATAGAAGTACCCTTTTCCAAAAAAACTTCATTGCAACTTCGGTTTAAATGAAAACACAGGGAACAGCCTGTCGTTACCCGTCCAGCTAAAACAATTGCTCAGCATTTAATTTGCAGAAAAAGTTTCAGGAAAATAATAAAAGATGCTAGCTACCTAGCTAACTGCATTTAGCATAAGAATTATCGCTTAAGAATATTGTTGTAGCTAGCCAAACTGCATTTTTATCTTTATGCTCTCACTCTGCCAAAGATAGGAGCTAGCTAAATGGCTACAGCCTCAACATAAAAATAAATGTTGGGTAGGATAAAAAGCTCTTATACCATACAGATTATGACTATGGTAATAAGTAAGGCTCTAGCTATAGCTAGCCTTCAAAATCTTCGTTCCTAGCCAAAAATCCTAAAACTGGTGCGTTTAAGATCTGTACGTGACTAAAAACGTGACAATATATTTATCTTAGCATGTAAAAACATACAGAAAACAAATATTTCCAAAGTAAAAAGCTTTTAGAACACAAAAAGGTCAAACAGATCAACAAACCTAACACTACTGACCACGACCACTTTCAAAACCAAAATGGCCTTCGTCGTCATGTTTCTTCGTTGGCAGGTGCGGGCCGCGAAAGTCTTGGATTGGTTTTTTAAAGAATCAGGCGTTTTGATTGGTATATACGTGCGAGCGGTCAAAACAAAGCCAGTTAAAACTGTCAGTAAAACTGTCCTATTTGTTTTCTGTGGCTCTGAGCGGAATCGGCGATTGAGATTACGGGGTAATTATTATTAAAAATGGCGTATTAAAATAATGCATTCATTTTGTTCACTTCACTTATTATTTAATTAAAGTTAACCAATTAAAGTAATTAAATTATTTAAAAAAATAAATTTAATTTCTGGAATTTATTTTAATCAATAATAACATTTCCGATTAAACAACCCCCTGGTTCCTATAAACTGGCGGAAAGATCAAAGGAATATCGGTAACCCTTTTGAACACACAGACAGAATACGGCTATTATTATAGAGACTAGTCGTTAGCCCGTGGAAAAATCCACGGGGTCGCCCGTCCTTTATATATCACATTTCGTGTTTCCGTTACGGGACGCGGTAACCCTTTTGAACACACAGACAGAATACGGCTATTATTATAGAGACTAGCCGGGAAACCCGGCGTCGAAACGCCGGGATAAGCAAAACGTCAAGGTGTGATCCGGCGTTGAATACTCTGAGGAGCGCTTAATAAGAGCCGTAAACTGTGTCACACGATCAGGTGGAACGCTTTAGTACAGGTATACAGTATGTCGTAAATCAAGTAAAGCGCATACACAATTATGGTGTTGCGACTGTAACATAATTTTCAAAAAATAACTTTAACGCAACAATAGCTGAAATAAAAACAGAGTTTACAAATCGTTGTTACTCCGTTATAGCAAAAACAATCAAACAATATTATTTTATTTTGCGGAATAAGTTTTTGTAAAAGTTAAAAAATTAATCGTGACACCAAGCTGAGCGCTTAGTACAGTTAAACGGTGCTGCACAGACGTATAGGGATAATACCCTTTTGAAAAAAACTTTCTCGCAGACTCTGTTTAAATTAAAACACAAGAAAAAGTCCATTGCTAACACAGGGCTGAGGAGTTAGTTCAGGTAAACAGTGTTGCCCATCCGTACAGGCGTGATACTCGAGAAAGTTTAAAAATTAGTACAGGTTTTACAAAAAACAGTCTGTGGTTAAAACTGGGCTAACCGCTTAGTAAAGTTAAACAGAGTTGAACAGGCGTATAGAAGTACCCTTTTCCAAAAAAACTTCATTGCAACTTCGGTTTAAATGAAAACACAGGGAACAGCCTGTCGTTACCCGTCCAGCTAAAACAATTGCTCAGCCATGTAATTTGCAGAAAAAGTTTCAGGAAAACAATAACAGATGCTAGCTACCTAACTAACTGCATTTAGCATAAGAATTATCGATTAAGAATATTGTTGTAGCCAAACTGCATTTTTATCTTTATGCTCTCACTCTTTAGCCAAGGATAGGAGCTAGCTAAATGGCTACAGCCTCAACATAAAAATAAATGTCGGCTAGGATAAAAAGCTTTTATGCCATACAGAATAGTAATAAGTCAAGCTCTAGCTAGCCTTCAAAATCTTCGTACCTAGCCAAAAATCCTAAAAATGGTGCGATTAAGATCTGTACGTGACTAAAAACGTGAAAATATATTTATCTTAACATTTTAGAACATACAAAAAACAAATATCACACAAATAAAAAGGTTATAGAAAACAAAAAGGTGAAAAAGACCTACAAACAACACTGGCCACCATAACTTTAAAAACTAAAATGGCCATCATGTTTCGGTCCTCATGTTTCTTCGTTGGCATGTCCAGGCCGCGAAAATCTTGGATTGGTTTTTCAAAGAATCAGGCGTTTTAATTGGTATATACGTGCGAGCGGTCAAAACAAAGTAAGTTAAACTGTCAGTAAAACTGTCCTATTTGTTTTCTGTGGCTCCTCAGCGAAATCGGCGATTGAGGTCACGGGGGTAATTATTTATTAAAAATAGCGTATTAAAATAAAGCATTCATTTTAATCACTTAACTTATTATTTAATTAAAGTTAATCAATTAAATTAATTAAATTATTTAAAAAAATAAATTAATTTCTGGAATTTATTTTAATTAATAATAAGATTTCCGATTAAACAACCCCCTGTTTTCTAAAAAGTAGCGGAAAGATCAAAGGAATATGGGTAACCCTTTTGAACACACAGACAGAATACGGCTATTATTATAGAGACTAGCCGGGAAACCCGGCGTCGAAACGCCGGGGTAAGCCACAAGTAACTGTTGTTGAACGCCCTGAAGC
Source organism: Hydractinia echinata (assembly GCA_030067915.1). Lineage (NCBI taxonomy): Eukaryota > Metazoa > Cnidaria > Hydrozoa > Anthoathecata > Hydractiniidae > Hydractinia > Hydractinia echinata. Next base: position 47,381 of record JASGCC010000659.1, read on the forward strand.
GCTTAATAAGAACCGCTAACACGGTTATGTGAAGCGCTTTAGTACGGGTATACAGTATGTCGTGAAACTGTGCGGCCTAGCGGTGAAGGCCAAGTGGAGTGCATAATAAAAACGGCAAACAGTGTCACACATTTAGGTGGAGCGCTTTAGGTATGCAGTATATATGTTGTGAATCGAGTAAAGCGCACATAACATTATAGTGTTTCGGTTGTAATGTATTTTGGAAAATATAACTTTACTGCAACTTTAGCCAAAATAAAAGCACAGTTTACAACCCGTGTTGTTACCCCGTAATAGCAAAAACAATTAGTCAATATTATTTTATTTTGCGGAAAAAGTTTCAGTAAACAGTAACAAATTAATCGTGACAGTGGACTTAGCGCTTAGTACAGGTAAACCGTGTTGCACATGAGTATAGCTGTAACACAATTTTTATAAAACCTTATCGCAACTTCGGTTAAAAAAAATTCAGGAAACTGCCTGTCGTTATCATGTTCAGTTAAAAATATCTGTGTCAATTTTAATTTGCAGCACAAGTTTTCATAGCAGTAATAAAATTGGTACCGTTGTTACCCCGTCATAGCAAAAGCAATTAATTTTATTTTGCAGAATAAGTTTCAGTAAACAGTAACAAATTAATCGTGACACTCAGGTAAACCGTGTTGCACATGGGTATATAGGTGTAACACAATTTTTGTAAAAACTTATCGCAACTTTGGTTAAAAAAAATTCAGGAAACCGCCTGTCGTTATCATATTCAGTTAAAATTTTGTATTTTGTAGCACAAGTTTTCATAGCAGTAATAAAATTGGTAGCTGCCTAACTGCTGAACATAAGAATTGTGTTGCAGTCAAACAGCATTTGGCTACTTTCACTTTTTAGCAGGGTGTAGCTAAAAGAGGAGCTAGCTAGGTAGACCCAACTTCAACATAAAAATAAATAATAATATACCAAACTGAATAAAAACTTTAAAAGTATAGGAATAAATAAAGCTAGCTGCCTTAAGCATGTTGTTTCAAAATCTACGTTTTTAGCTAGCTAGCTAAACACTTAAAATTGGTTTTTTTAAGATTTATACATGGCTAGAAAACGTTATGAAATATTAACCTTAACATGTGAAAACACACAGAAAATTATTATTCCCATAGGTACAAAGTATTTAGAGAGAAAAGGATCAAAAGGAGACCTACAAACCTTACAACATCACTGCTAAACCAAAAATGACCTTGTAAGTTAAGCATGGGTCCTCCGTCGGCATGCTGAGGCCGCGAAGAACTTGGATTGGTTATTAGTGCCAATCGAGCCTCGTGATTGGTTAATAACGCGTGGGCGGTAAAAACAAAGCCGTAAAAAACGGGGTCTGCCGGGGATCCAAAATAAAGCAGCAGGGCCGCGGGGATTTTCCGTCCGCCTGCGATTGAGATCACGGGGGTTAATTATTATTATTAAATTTAGCGTATTAACCTAATGCATTTATTTTAGTCGCTTAATTTATTATTTTATTAAGGTTAATAAATTATAGTAATTAAATTAATTCAGGAAATAAATTAATTTCTGAAATTTATTTGAATCAACAATACGATTTCCAATTAAACAACCCCCTGTTTTCTAAAAACCCGCGGAAAGATCAAAGGGATATCGGTAACCCTTTTGAACAGACAGACAGACGACGGCTATTATTATAGAGATGGGTTAAGTTAAAGCTGGTTTATTATATACGTGTAGGGTATTAATTCCAAAAATGCTATTTGTACTTGGCCACGATGTGAAAATATGCCGGTGGAGCATAATTAATCACTGGCCTAAAATAAAAACAGGATCTTTTAATGTTAAATTTTCTCAGTATGGTACATTGGCCTTTGAAGAATTAATTTGTTCAAAAACCTTACTTGTTTGTTCTCATTTGGTTGAGATTTAGAAGTTTTGTTACACAACCTTTATCGGCCTCATTTAAATTGCTCAAATTCTGAAACCTAGAAAGTATAGCTAATAAAAAATCATTTCCTATCTATCTATTAAGTATGTGGGTAAATAGGAATAAAATTGGTGATACGACAAATTTGTGAGAGCTTTCTGCATTTAAAAGGCAATGCCAATAAAAGTGCAATACAGTTTACATTTTAGTGTCTCACTTAATGTACATTCCATGGGCCTAGTTATTATATCAAATAAGTTCATTATATTTACCTACCTAGTTCCAATGTTTACGTTTTTACGAGATTCTTGCGCGCACCCGGAAAAAATCAGAAAAATCGACAGGCAAGAAATGAAGGCCTTACGTGAAGAAAGTCAAATTATGGTTAAAAACGGTTGTACTGTGGCTACTAGCATCTTTTCACTGATATGTGTTCTAAGTAATATATAATTTTATTTTCAAGTTCAAAAGATGCCTCTACCTGAAAATACAGTTTTGAATGGACTGGTACACGGCTTACTGCCTGGATTTGCGTAAGAGGTTTGGAGATTATAAACAACGCAAGTCACAATGAAAGAGTTTTTAGCCAATAAAATGTTTCTCAGAAATGTGACAGATAATTTAGCTCATTTACATAAAATTTAAAGAGAAAACAGCCAGCTTGTTACCAAAATGTTTATAAATATAAACTCAAACATTGACTAACAACATTGACTTTTGCACCCAAGTAGGTTAATGAATTTAACAACATCGATATATATGACTACTAGCTATTAATTAAGATGTTCATGTAATTTTGACGGTATACGCTAGCTAGTTAACAACCAGTTCTGCAGGGAAAGAAAAACACCTCACATATATCAATTTAATTATCGAAATAAATTTGCTTTATATCATGTAAAACTAAAAATGGTATCTTCTTCTAACATATTTCTCAAACGCGCCTTCCTAAAGTTGATGCAAAATTTTAGCTGGTCTTTTTATTCACTCTACAAAATAAATCGACCGCCATATTTGTTGTTTTCTTGTTTACATAAAACTCTCGCGCAGGACAAAAATAAACTTTTGCATGGAAAACGCTGTTCATAAATTATTTTTCGGGTATAATTATCATAAATTAGAAGAGATCATGTAACCAGCCTGTTCCAGGGCCTTTCCGCCGCTATCAACAAGGCAAAATGTCCTTAGAACGAGGTTGTGCTTCGACAGCAGTATCAGCCACATCTGATCAGTTAAGTCAGGGAGACCACCAGTAATGCAGACAAGAGAATACAGAGCCATGTGTTTTTTGTATTTACAAGTAGGAAGTTATTAAATCCTTGACTAAAGAACATTCAGCTGTGTCTCTTACACTAAGAATTTAAAAGGCGAGAAATCTTAAATAACAGAAGTCACAGCTTTACATGGGTGCAAATAAAAACGGATTAAAAAATGCTGTTTTATACAGGATTGTGCAGTGTAGCCGCATTCAATACAGTATTTTCATTAATTGAGCCAAATTTATCAGCTGTGAACTATTGGCGTGGAACTAAAGAGGCATCTTAGCACGAAGGTGCGGCGAAAATTTGTTAAATGTCAAAGAAAAAAATTTGTCTTTTAAGCCTAGTTCCCACGCGTTTATTATTAAACATATGTTTATTACTAAACTCATGGATGAGTTTATTTTCATCTAATTAATTATGCAGAAGATTATGCGTTCACACTAAACTTAATTTTCCAACGAAAGTTAGGATTTGTGACTTGTAAGTATGGATGCGGACAGCGAAGAAATTTTAGAATTAGGTTGTATTTATTTAAGTATGATAAAAACTATTTTTTTCTTAAAAAAAAATGAACACTAAACCTTGTTCAGACCCTAGTTTTCCATCTATCTCTCTCCCAGCGTTCTCTTTTCTGTCTTATATTACCTTATAATCCATTGTCAGCTTTATCATAGAGACAAGGATAAAGTCCCACCAGCTCAGCCAGTGCTTCCTCTGCTACTATTCCTATTTTAGATTTCATTACGTATTATTATTTTCGTTTTTTGTCACTGTCGTTCTTTCACTTACTCGTGCAATGATCTCATGAAAGCCATTCTCCCTTTGAGCATTGGCGGTAAAAAAAAAAGATTTCTTTGATATTGAATAAACTCATAAACGCATAATTTTAATATCAAAACTTTATGATATTAAACGCATGCATAAATATATGTTTATTGCATGTAAAATCGTCATGCGGTTATTTTTAGCATTCCCACCTATAATTTTATCTTCAAAACTTAAAATAAAATAAACATATGTCTAGATTATAATACCCGTATACGTCTGTCTGTCTATATGTCTATCACGCAAAATGGTAGCCGCAGTAGCGAGATAAAAATAAACGCATTGGTGGGAACCAAGCTTGAAAGATGAATTTATTTTGACTTTAATGAGACTTAGCTTTAGCCCTCTTAACAAAGATCTTTCTGATCGATCCAAAATCTCTTCAGCAACATGTTCAAATATTTTTACCACCTGGGTACTTATCCTTAGCACTGCCCTTGGCAAATGCTTTGTAAACCGACTTCCTCGAGAGGTTATTAGGGATAATTTGTCAAATATGTACAAAAAATGGGACATCACAAGCTGCACTAAAGTTTTTATCAAAAGACCGAAATCTTTGGAGCTTCAAGAACAAACCTGGTCGGACTACAAAAGCAACAATACTTTAAAATTTTTAATTAGAATTTCTCCTGCTGGTTTAATCATTTTCCTGTCAGATTGTTGGTGTTGTCGAACGTCTGACAAGTACATTTGTGAGGATAGTTGGTTTTTTGATGCGATGGAAAGAGATAATAAAATAATGGCAGACAGAGGGTTCCAAATAAAAGGAGATCTACTGTAAAGATTTTGTAGTTTCAATATCTTACCACGCAACCTCGATCCCAGGGCTTTTTTTCTCTTTTTGAAATAAGGTACAGGCGAAAAAGAAAAAGTCCCTGGCACCGGCTGGTGGTCTAACAAAGGCCGTCCCAAAAATTGCGGATGCAAATACAAAAACAAGATTGCCGTGCACAATGGAGCGCTTGTTTGTTGTGGAGTTTTACTATATCCAGCAAATGAATTTGGTAAACTTTTTAAAAAACGTGTTTTTAGTAATTTTTTTTCTTTGTTGAGAAGTTAGGTGAAGAAGTTGAAAAGTTCTCACTTCGAAACAGAAGACACCTGTCTTTATTTATTGTCAATAGCTTGTAAGTGGTGCTAATGAATTATTAATGCTTTTAGCAATTTCATGAAACAGGTAGCTAGCTATGTATAAAAGTAACAACATTGTTTTTTGAAAGAAGTCTTAATACGTTGTGATAGCTGCAAATGATAAAAGTATAATCAAATGTATTAAAATATTATATATAGCTAGGTAGTGCTCCATTATGTCGTAAAATTGGTTCCGTCCCATATGGTTGACCGCTGTCCCATATTGGTGTGACTTCTCTATACACGGGACGATCATAACAGCTTGTCCCATATTGTTGTGGCTCTTCTAGACAATACAGAACGGTCAAAAAGGCTTGTCCCGTATTGTCGGTACTCTTTAATACGGGAAAAGTCTTAAACGCGTAAAAATGAGATAAATTATGCCAGTTGCACATTTCTTCAATATTATAGTCTTAGCCTTATATATGTGAACACTAAAAAATTAAAATAGCTGTGAACAAAAGTACAACAGAACACGATAAAACTGGTACGAACGTGGTTTTTCCATGCCATAATGCAAACACAACTCATCAAAACTTTTTCAAACTCGGAATAGGTAATTTTTAGACAGCTAGAAACCTATCCACAAACCTTTCCGCTTTCCTCTGCTGTTTTGCGTACAAGTGGAAACAGGACATGGAACTTCGAAAAATGCTCAACAATGTGACCAATATACCGGAAACTACCATCTGGTTTCGACTGTGAATAAAATCATTCTGTAAATTACATTTTTACCATTATTATAAAGAAAGTTTACAAAAAAAACGCAGTCAGATAAAAATACTGCCGTAATAATTATGAAAATAAAACTGACTGAGAAATTCAGTAATTACCTGTAATCTCCGCAAAAAGTCACAAGATATAATGGGTTTTAATGGTGCTTTTTTAACATGTTGTGCAGTGCCTATTGTAGTACTCTACTGCCGTTCTTTGAATGTTGCTATATACTCTGTTTATCTTAAATTTAATATAACAATATATATATACTAGTCGATAAGGCCCGTGGAAAAATCCACTTAGGCAAAAGGTCATTGAAAAAATAGGGTGCTTTAGATGTTTTGCTGACGTCAGCAGTGCATATACAAAAAAAAATGTTCTTAAAATCTTACACAAAATGTCAAATGTCAAATCTTACACAAAATAAAAAAAGAACAGCTTGCAAGGTGCAAAATCTACTTTATAAAAAGTTACAACAACGACACTCACAACATCGACACTCACAACACCAATACTCACAAAACTGACAGTAAGAACACCGACAGTTACAACACCGACAGTCACAACACGGATAATAACAATGTCAGAAATAACGCATCTCAAATATGTACATCTTATAAGTGATTATGTTGAAAACCCTCAGTATTTTATTCTGAAATGTCAAAAAGTTGGCCTGCAAGAGCACAAATCAACAAAAATAAGTTATTTACACATTTTAAATATTGTCTTTCCCTTAAAAGCTTATACAAAAATATGAAAAAGCCATAGTTTGGAAAACATCAAATTTAAATCTACAAAAATCAGTCATTTCAGTTGCATACCATCCTCTCCCACAAAAATTTACACAAAATGTAAAAATCAACCAGTTAAGAACACAAAAAATTTTCTTTTTTAGTTTGATGATCTGTACTGCCCTTTACCACCAATTTTGAACCTAAATGTCAAAAAATCAATAAGCAAAGAATAAACTTGAATAAAAAAATCATTATTTTGGAAACATGGTATACGGTTCGTAAACAAAAGTTTACACAAAATGTAAAACAGATTGGTTTTTGAGAATCACATCTAAATCAACAAAAATAATTTCATTCAGCATGTTGTATATTGCCATTACCCATTAATCTTCCACAAAAAGGGTATATAAAACACATCAAAATTTAGAAAAATTAGTCATTTCAGTGTATATATACAGTCCTCGCCCATTAGATTACAAAATATAAAAAACAAAAACAGTTTCAGTCAGAACATTAAGTATTTTTTTATCATCAGCAAACATTTATCCCTACAAAATTTTGTAAAATTCTCAAGAAAAACAAAACCGTGAAACCATGGAATTTTCTTCCAGCAAAAATGACATCACATACAGTTAGTTCTCCCCAACAATTGTTTATATTACGAAATATAAAGACATCAGCTTATAGTGAAGTCCGATTCTACAAAAATTTGTTCTTTCAGTATATATTGCATTTGGTCTATTTCCACAAAATTTCAAAAAACAGCATTTTGCAACACAAACAATATAAACTGACTTAATCATATTACCATCCTCTCATAATTTTTTTTAACCCAAAGTCATAAATCCACGTAAATTTCCAATCAAATGTAAAAAACCCCAGTAAAAAAACCTGGCATTTTACATGTAGGCTGACAAAAGTTTAACGGGATGTCAGAAACAAAACAATAAAAAATAACTTAACACACACACTTTAAATTCTACAAAATTTGTTCCACTTGTCAAAAGTTTATAATGCGAAATACAAAAAGACATCAGCTTACACAACAGCTTACAATGAAGTGTAATTCTACAAAAATTTGTTCTTTTAGTATATTGCATGTGGTCTATTTCCACAAAAGTTTACCCAAAATTTCAAATAACAGCACTTTGCAACACAAACAATATAAACGGACAACCATACCAACCTCTCATAAATATTTTTAACTCAAAGTCATAAACCCATGTAAATTTCTAATGTAATTTCAATAACCCCTGTAAAAATAACTTGGCATTTTACACCACGTAGCCATAATTCGTGTTCAAAAAAGAAGAAAAGTTTGACTAAAGGTAGCTATAAATACCTAAAAAAAAGAGGAATAACAACATAACTTATAGGCTAGAGCTAACTATGGGATGGAGCCTTCTTGAAGCTAACATTAGCTAGCTAACAGTAGCTAGGACACCCAGTTAAATATACTTAAGCTGGGGAGACTTAGCTACGTCTATAGCTAGCTATTTGTGCTTAGTAAAACACATAATAAAGGAAAACAATAGCTATGTAAAAATTATGACATTTGCAGTTAGTTCAACAAACCAGAATTTTCTATTTCGCCAGCACATTGTAGCCAGCTAACAGCTTTATGTAGCATTTTGAATTTTAGGACAAATACATTAGTTACGCACCAGGAGACACATTAATTATGCATAAAAAACAAAACAAAAAACGCGGTAAACTTTAAGATTTTTTTTGAGAATACGATTCTCCTTGACAATTTTAAGTGTCCTACATATAAAAACGGAACGTCTAAAAATATCAAAGTTCTTACTTTTTTCTGAATTCCAAGTCACTTGAACTTGAAACGCTAGCATTCATTTTCTACTTCTAACTTTACTTTACTACTTCTAGCTCCACTCTTCACTTCCGAAGTAACTTATTGTGGCTTCCAACTTCACTTTTCTACTTTTACTTCTACTTCTTCACTTGGACTTTTCTTTCTTTCTCATATATTCTTTTTTGAAACACTTTACCATTTCACTTTTTGCACTTTTTTGAAGACAAAGGGTCTGTTCCTTTGTTGTTGTTTTGTGTGTCGATGTTAACCCTGTTCCAAATTATATGCTTTTTTAATCCACTCCACTTTGACTTTCCTTGCTCTTAAAATCTGCGCTTTTTTATGACTCGTAGGGATCGTCGAAAATAAGACATTTTTTATCCGCTTCTTTAGTTCGCCTTTTGTCGAGAACTTTGTCGAGAGATTTTTATGTTTGTTTGTTTTTACGCCAAGGAAACTTTCTATTCGAATACCGTCCCGTTCGAAAGTACGTATTTGAGCGAATCATACTGCTTATTTTCTATCACGTGGTTTCTAACGGTTGCGAGACAAATGTAAACAAAACAAAAAAACTCGACAAACTCGCGCATTCGGGTAATAAAAAATATTGCGTTTGCAAAAGTGACAGACAGACACACGGAACTAGCTTATTATTATAAGAGATCACTAATTTCCCTGTAAATTCTTTGTTAAACCAAAATTTTTAGAAAATTTATGCCCATGAAAAATTAACTCCTAGTTTACCAATACCTTTTCAAGGTTTTTTTTGATACACAGTGAATCAATTCCTTACAATGAACTCTCTCAATAATATCGAACAATTGTGTATCTGTAGCAACACGCTTAAAACTACCAAGATGAGAGTCACTCTAAAATATGCAATAAACTTGTAGTAAAGTGTATAAAGAAATCTCATAAAAGAACAAATTATATAAATCATTTTTCTTAACTAACATTATTCTGTATCATGTATGTATCACAAGCCAGGCAAGTATTACATAGATTATATGCTTGTAACAATGACTACATTTTCGTTGGTAATTGCTTGTAGTATTGTAGTCATAATTCTCGAAACTGATCCAGACAGGATTCGAACCTGCATTTTCCCATAAATAGGATATCCTACCAATTAGATGACTGGATCGATAATTAAATAAGACGTTAGAAATACATGTTAAATTTTTGCATGAAAATACGTACACGTATGTACATTAAATTTTCAACCACTGGCTGTATATCCACTTAGGAATTTAATGTCCTCCAGCAGTCTATTTTCTAAAAAAAGATAACAAAAATTATCTTTTATGATACTTACAACTGGTCCTGGGACACAAAGTATGTCAACCAGACCAAGGGTAGGATAACTCATTATCGCATAATTATTTCTTTGTATGCGACGAAGAATGCTTGGTGGTAATACTGCAGGGTCTTTTAAGTAACTAACAATAGCGTTGTAGGTATATTCTGTCATTATGATAGAACCTTTTTATTTACTTCTTTCTAACTACTCCTAGAAGTCATCATGTACAGATTTCACATTAACACATACATTAGTCATGTTTTTTCCATAATATCAAGACTGTACAACATGCAAACTGTAGCAAATATATCTATGAGACAGCGTAGTTCACTTTTGAAAATGTACCCAGCTAGCTACAATCCCGGTAAAAAATAATGGCAGTAAACCGTTTTTACATGTGTAACAAGAGCAGGGTTATTAAAAAGCCCCCTTCCCCCCAGTATCAATGTTCAAAAGTTGTGCTAACACGTTTCCAAATATTGATAATGGGGGAGAGGGGGTAGGAAAAGATTATACTGCACTTTTTGTAGCTTACTGCCAATATATTTTGACCGGGATTGTAGCTAGCTAATTTTGTTTTACAAAGTCCTGGGCCAGGTGTGACAAAGTAGGTAGCTGTATTTTAATAACAAACCATAGCTATATCTTATCTTAACACTAAACCATACAAATAAATCTTTTATAAACTAAACGTTAAGTTATTTTTTTATTTTCATTTTACTTTCTTCAAGAGAAATTTGAATTCTAGTGAATAAGCATATTAGAACAGAATAAAATGGGATGGTTTTCCCAAATGTATTAGTAACTCTATCATACATCGTCTTTTGAATAAGAAATCATCTATGGAAGAAGAGAATGAGAACGTTACCACTATTTGGTTTAGATACACGTATCTTGGCGATAAAAGTGCCCAACTCGCAAAAGCATGTATGAAAAAGATAAAACGTTGCTGTAAAAAAAGATGTATTTCTTTGTTTCAAACACCTAAATGACACGACAAAGATTGAGTTTTACACAAATACGAAAGATAAAACTCCCGAATTGTGTAAATCCTCAATTGTTTACAAATTTTCTCGTCCTGACTGTCAAGTGAGTTACATTGGCAAAACCGAAAGAACCTTACACGAACGTGTAATGGAATACGCTTGGCATGATAAAAAATAGTGGAATTCGAAAGCATATTGATCACTGCGATGGAGTTATTGACATCAGTAATTTCCATGATGATCTCTTTGTCAACATTCACGCAGATGAAAGTTCTGACAATTTACGCCTATCACATATAAATTTATTGCGTAAAAATGTCCGTGCCATAGATAAAAGTCTCAATTGGAACATTTTATTAATAAAAGAGGCACTTAATATCAAACAATCATCACTTGAATTGAACACACGATTAATGGCCTCTAACCCTATTTCAACTGGGCTTTTAAGGGCTCTCAATCGCTGGGGGGGGACCATTTGGTCCCCCCTAGGTATCTTCCGATTGAGAAAGGCTATTTACTTCAAATTTGGTAGGGAGTTAGTATTTGATAAATAAAATCAATTTGATTAAAAAAAATCATGATGACGTCATTATTTTTAAGATGACGTCATCAAAACCCCTCAAATTGGACTCTTGGACTTAATCAAATGACGGAATTGATTTCATTAGCTACGGCTCTATTTTTTTTTAGTTTTGTTATTTGTTGTTTAAACAATTCAAAAAACTATTTATTTTGGCGATGTCACGCATATTATGACGTCATCGTCATCGATAAAAAGGACGAAATTTACCTTTACAGAAAATCAACATACGTTGATAAAAAGATAATTATTTCACTTCGCTAACAGTAAAAACTAAGTAGATATATAAAATCTCTGTAAAATTTGCAAACCAATGATATATAATAGTATATATATCATTTTTATCAACTTATTGTCTTTTTTCCATGATAACAGATGACAATGGATTAGTGACATGAAAATGTACCCAAAATGAGTAAATGTCATATTTGAGTATGTTTTTCCATTCTATATTTTAAAACAATAGTAAAAGTATTGAAATTGATTTATTTCAGCCAACTTAAAAATATATATACTTTTTGGATTTTGACAACCTCAATAAATTGAATGAATGCTGAAGGTGAGCATAATTTTTTCCAAAAAAAATTACGGCAAAATATTGCTAAATAAATTTTAGAAAAAGTCAGAAAATTTCAGGGCCATATCATAATCCTAAAAAAAGTTATGCAACAAAAACTGGTAGGGGGACCATTTGGTCCCCGCCCCAGTTGGAATAGGGCTAAGGAGCTCAGTTGATTTCCGCCAGCGAAGGCGGAATCTTTAAAATCGCCTGAGGAGATAAAGAGATAGATAGATAGAGACAGCGCAGCTAGGCTGGACGCCCGAAACTTATCCAGGCTAAAGCCTAAATCCTCGTTTTGACAGATTTTTTCTGAGAACGAGGCTAAAATGAGTTTTAAGCCAATAAGAATCCTAACAGTGCAACAAATTGTTTTATTATCCAATGAACAATACTTTATTTTAAAGTTTATATGCTATCGAAAGTTAAAGCTCGTGCAGTGTAGCATAATGAAGTTCGTCTTATAATGCGCCATCTTTGATGTTATTAACGTGTCCCTTTACTAATTACGTCATTTCCTTCTGTACAATTTTGCAAGCACGTAGACTAAAGCCGGTTTTCCAATTAAAAAAATGATACGCGTATCGGAACGTATCGTATCAATGAGCATGCGCAGTTTATAAAAATCCTGAAATACGCGTATTTGAAAGTGAACTGTGCGTGCACAAATAAAGTAGAAATCAATCCAACTTTTTCGCGTGCTACGAAGTATCAGTCAGTGAATCAGCCAATCAGCCTTTTTTTTTCGTAAAACAACCGCATTCAAAATGGCTGAGAATCCACAACAACAACAAATACTGGTGGAAACTTTTATAGATGTTCTTCATCAATCAGGGATATTTTCTAGTTGTGGACAGTCACAAATTATGCAAGAAACCTCGCAGGAAGCAGTAGATCTTTTTACCACCAACAACAGCACGAATGATATAGAAGAAACACAAAAAGAAGTGGAAGATGATAATAAAACCAATGTGAACCTCCTTTCTTCTCTTATTGACGAAATAAGAAAATATCCTTGTATTTGGAATATATCTTCTAAAGCTCACAAGGATAAGTACAAAATAGCAGAAACATGGAAAAGATTATCAGCTGCTTTACAACATCCAGGTAAAAATAATGAAAATGATATTTATTGTCAAGATTTCTGTTGTAATGTACTGAAATGTAGCTAGCCAAACAAAGATGTATATAGTTGCTACAACCCTGGAGAAAAATTGTGGAAAAACTATGTAGTTTTTCAAGATTACCTCTTCCCAGCATCAATGTTGGCTTTCCAGCCTGTACACATGGCTCAAACGCATTGATATCAGAGGGGAAAAGGGAGATATTAGGAAAAAAATTTAGGTTTTTGTCACTATATTTTGTCCAGGATTGTAGCTACATAATTAGCATGCATAGCTAAACACACAGTCATAGTTTTCCACCTGGAAAATTCCTTGAAACAAACCGACACCAACTTGTTTACCCCACCTCCCTCTCCGATACCGATTAATTCCAAAAATCAGATAGATGGAATTAACTTTATGACACAACCTGACTTTGATTCTGCTAGTGCACATCAATTAAATTCTTCTGCTGTGGTTTCAGCCTCACCTTCAACAAAAAAGTCCAAAAGGAAAACTGATATTGATGACTTGTTAAGGGAATCTCTTGCTGCAGATTTAAAGAAGAGCAAACAGGAGGAGGGGTTAAAACAGATGGAGAAGCTGGATAACAATGATTCGGATGTTTTATTTTGCAAAAGTCTTGTTGAACAGTTTCGTGAACTTACAAAGCGGCAAAAAAAAGATTCCAGAATAAAGATAATGCAAATATTTTTAGACTATGAACATGATGATTAAGGACATGTTCAACAAACTTTTATATACATGTTTCAATGTAAACTGGACAAAAGTAAAAAATATATATGCAGTTCAAGTTTATTATATTTTGGATTTTAGAGTATATTAGTTATATATTAAAAAGATAGTCTTTCTGTTTTCTTGAATATAGTTTTTGTTTTGCCATTTGTTAAGTACTAGTCACCATACACCACTGCCAATTTACTTGACCATCATTAGAACTGAAATAATCACGATATTTTTCTCGTATTGTTTTTGCGTCTTTTGAATAATTATTTGACCCAGCTCTTGTTATACACTGTAGTGCATCTGTATTCCCAATTTCATTCCTCCATTCTCTCATTTTTGTAGACGTATCACCATAACCAGATGGAAATTGAAAGTAGTAGCGTATCGTGTGCTTCGATACCAGTATTTTGCTTCGATACGCGTATCATTTTTTTAATTGGAAAACCGGCTTAAAGCTATATTCAACAGAACTAATTAATTATTCATGAATTTTGTTGAGGCTGTATATTTTTGGTGAAAGATAATGTATTATAGCTATAAAATCGTGACAAGTGTGTTATAAAAGAAAAAATAAGAATATGTAGTCTGAAAATAACCTTTCGTAACTGATTATGTAAAAATAAATTTGCTGCCACCTTTAAAGATATTTTCCAAGTTGTTTTTCAGAGAAAAAGAGAAAATAGATAAATTTTCAGCCTTGCCGTTGTTCTTATTTTGTTTTCAGGTTTATTATTTTTCTCTTAAAATTGTTCTTATAGAGAAATGAAGTTTATGTAAGTTAAGTTAGCTATGATTTACAGTTACAATAATAATCAAAAATTGAATTTTAAAATTTTAGAATATTCAATGATTTTGTTCCCCCATATTACTCAGTCCTCTTCAAAGTGCAGTACTTTTTCAGATTATTGCTAATGGCGGAAATCTTTAAGCCGCAGGGCTTCTTGTTTGTTTTAAATACTTACCCTGTTATAATTTTATTCACCCTGATGATGGTATCGTTGAAAATCGAAATATTAGTTAAAATCATAATTTGTTGTTGTATTTAATTCTAATCAAGAATTTTTCACAATGAATCTGCTCGGTCTTAATTTTATTCTTTTCTTTTCAAAGTTGTCATATGGACCTCGATTAAGCATATTAACTTTTCCATTCCCTTAAAATACGGCCGGTAATCGAGCAAACACCGCATATTTTGCGGTGTTGAAGACCGGCCATGTTCAGCGAGGCACTGAGAGAATGTAAACAAATGTCAGAGTCATAGGTAGAAAAGGATTTTACCACATACTATGTAAATATATTAGCAGTACTAAAAAAGCTCATATCACTAAGCTCTCACTTAGCTAAGCATTGCTAGGTAATCTTGCAAATTATGCAGGTAAATTAATTCGAAGGGAGGGTAAACCCCTGAGAGCTGTTTAAACAATAAACTTTGGCGGAATTCAATGGAAAATCTAATTATTTTCCTAATCTTTTACAAGTAAAGTTGTCGGGATTCTATACTGAAAGAATCAGCATTAGTCGTTTTGCGAGAAACGCGCAAAAAAGAACTGGAACCTAGCGACGCGCGTACTCCGCATTGTTTGTTTGAACAATAGGGTTTTGAATAGAAAATTATCGCGTTGTGTTTTCTCTTTCTCTTTAAATTATATCTCTATGCAGGGACACATAAAAGAAAGTCCCCTTCGTGCAAGGTGGTCTAGAAATACATTCATCTCTGCGCATCTCTTTCATTTTTTGAACGAGATGCGCAGAATTAAGACCTCGTGGATAGTCAAAACAATGCCACTGCCACTGGACAAAAACGGCGTAGAGATAAACAGAAGGAACGTGGAATAAAATACATTAGAACTTCTTTAATGCATCACAAGGAAGAAAGGAAAGAAAAAGGAATGCACCAAATATTATAACCATTAATTAAAGTTTGATGAAATATTTGTATTATAATGTTGAAAAATTTTACCTCATGATAATGTGTTTTTTGTGTTTCTGTATAATTTTTATTTTTTTGTTAGTATTTTGTGTACATAAAGTGGTCAAGAAAGTTTTTATTTATAATGAATAGCAAACTTTTACTTTACTTAATTAGCGTCACTTATTAGCGTAGTTTGTCTTAGGCTGGCAATCCTTGACGTTCTCGACCAATTATTGACGTTCTCGACCAATCAGAGCATGCGGATTGTACAATTCCGCGAGGTTTTAACTGGCGCTGCATATTGTCAAACTTATTATATTTTTTTAAGAAACAGAATTATGAGAATCAAGAAAAATCTCCTGGCTAAAAGTGAATTATTAAACCTGTAATTATTATCGTTCCCTTTCTAAAAACGATCTTATACAAAAAAAAGTCTGTAGAGGAAAGTCTTTTATAATCTCGGTTTTGTCAACACCTGGACCCTAGATTCTCATCGATAATATCTCGCGCTGTTTCTAGAAACTAATCAGAATGCTTCCAACGTACTCCGACCTGATATTTTTGTGCTGCGTCATAAGTCTGGGTATTCCAAAAACAGATAAGAAATTATAATCTGCTAGTTTTGCGGAAATACTTCACCATTCAATTGAAATAGTAGTTCTTCATTAGAAGTGAGTATGATTTAGTATTGTCGTATGCCCAAACGCAATTTCAAGCATCGCGTGTTAGAAATATAAAAAAAAATAACAGGCTCTACGGAATGGAGCAAATACGACTTTCAACTTTGTTACTGTGAAATTTAGCAACTCTCCAACTCTGACCCCGGCAACTATAACTACCCAACTCCACGACTCGAAATTAACTATTCTCATAAATACTTAGTCTTGTTTAGTTGATTTATGCAGTTAAAAAGTATAAAACACAAACACGTTTGCAGCATTTTCTGCACATAAATGCGAAATTAACGCTCGAGAAACAAGCACAATTATTTATGAAATTATTCACGGTTTATTGACATTTTTTTAAACCAATCAGCTTGATTTCGTGAGAATGTAAACCAGTCGGGATATCATAAAATCATAAACTTTTTAATAGAGTAACGCGAAATAAACTCTATTTAAAACCTAAAGCAAACTTTATTAAAAAACTTTGCATGTGGAAATCACTGAAAACCTATATAGCTAACTACGACAAAGATAATTAACCCACACTGTTATTGAAGACGTTAGAAAACTTAACGAAAATTTTAAGATTGGTGACTTTTAATATGTCAACGTTTTTCAAAAGAAATGTATAAATGGACAGTAGTTAGAAGATAAACGCTAAAAATTAGTCAAATGAAAAAAATTCGCCACAAATTGACTGAAAATTGCTCTTCTCGATCCAATATACATCTGTGTTTATGTTTCTTTCTTTGTCACTTCCCTATTAGCTCTACCAACACTTTGATAACTAGTTAGCTATAACTAGAGCTTTAAAATATTCAACCAAAAAATCCGACCACTGATATAAAATACGTTTAAAAATATTGCAAAATAATTTAATCAAAAGTATTCCAATCTAGTTTAAAAGTTTAAATATGAAGCTTCTCGAAGATTACGCTACTTCTTAATCGAGCCACTAAATATCGCTTTGCTTTGAGTCTACGCGATGCTCACCTGTATGGTAGTCCTGGATTGTCTGCCGAACAGTCTGCCGAACAGTCTGCACTAGTTGTTCACACCAGAGAAATACAT